>CABFWB010001523.1:108584-155158 GCA_902151455.1 Timema bartmani
CAGCTGACGCGCTAGTTTGGTGTTGAGCTAGACTGCCGAGGACGGGGAGATCAAGGTCGGATGAACTGGGGGTGGTTTTCCCTAAATGGTTTTCCACTTTCCCTCCATGAAAATGCGGGTTCACTTTCTCTGAATTGAACCCTCCCAATTCCTAATCCATCAGCGTAATTAGTACTTAAGAGTATAAGAGTATAGCTAGAACGGGTAGTAAGACTCCGTGCTAGATAAATAAATATAAATATAAGCAAGGGGTAGCTTTGGTACCTTCCTCAGTGCTATTTTTCTTGATCATCGCGTCTTTCTACCTGTTCACGCTATACGCATGTATGATAATTACTTTAATGGGGTAGGGTTGTGGAATGAAGCATTTTAGAGGTAATCTACTCTCATTCGCGTGGAAGGAGAGTGGGAATCACTTAGGAAGGACCACCCTCGGTAGACCTGATCTAGCTTTAGAACTACGATCTACCTGCCATCATCAGCAGACTAATCTAATAAGAGACAGACACCTTAGACCGCACAGCCACTGAAGCGGGTCACTGATACCTAAAATGGTGTAGGTTTTCTCTCTCGCTTTACTGCTAGGACTAAGTGTTTATATTTGTGCTTAGTCTCTATTAGCTTACATCACGTCTTACTACCTATTTGGGGTATCCACATTTTTACAAAAATGTGGAAGGGCTGAAGGTAGAATTTTAAGGGAAATGTACCCAAATTTACTTATAGATGAGATCAACATTTACTCTGTAAAAACCACCCTCAGCACATCCAGATGGGATTTAAACTCCAACATCTTCGTTACCAGCCAACCCAATAAAGATGAGTTTGCAGCTTAGTCCTCATGTCCACTTGTGCAGTTTATATTTTACTAGTGCATTCAATACCACGGTTATTAATATCGTATTCTTTCATGGTTTGGGTGACCTGATGGTTTAGGGGTAAGGTGTCTGACTTCTGTGCTGAGGGTCCGGGGTTCAATCCTCAGTCCCGGCACAGATTTATCTGATTGCCAAACCCTTCCTTCACCTCTGACAAGACACACACAGCTTGTGAATGTGTGGAATGCCAGGCCTCCACCGTGGTTCGGATTCCACGTTAAGCTGTAGGTCCTCCATTTCATCTCACAATCACCTTACCATTACACATTAGCGTAAGTGCGTATAACCCGAACGGGTAGTAAGACGTGGTGCTAATAGTAATAATCTTTCATGGTTTAAAGTGTCAGGCACGTAAGAGACTGGATTGCCTGTGATGGAGATGTTGAGGTTTGAATCGTGGTGCGGTGTATTAAGAGAGGTTTTTAGAGGTGACTTATCACTGTGGTTTCAACATTCACTCTCCACGCTAATGCGGTTGACTTACTTCTCAATATTACCCTTCCTAACTCTATCCTTTATATTACGTTGTTAATAGGATTGGTAATGAGCGTATTAAGTCGTGTATAGCTTTGGTTTCGAGGGTCTTAACTATTTTATAGATTTGGTTTTGAATGTATTTTAGGCGTTGAACGTATTAATTGTTTTGGTGTAGAGCAGTGGTCACCAAATGGTGGACCGCGGTCCGCATCCGAACTTCAGATACATTTTTAAGGACCTTGACAAGATAGCGATAAACAGAAGAAATGATTCTGTTTCTATGGTAGGCGTGAAGTAAACATGGAAGGCCAGCAATAATAAATAAGTAAAATAAACTAAAAGGAAAGAAAATCATGTTTTTGAATTAGTATAGTCCTATGGGGCTTGAACTTGGGTCATTGTTAAAGTTTTTCCGGACTGCGGAAGTATGTCGAGTTTTTGAAATGTACCTCTATCCAAAATAATTGGATAACCCCGGTGTAGAGCGTGATTAATTTGTTAATAGTTCTAGTGTTGAACATATTAAGTCGTTAATAGTTTTGGTGTTGAAAGTTAAAAATAGTTAGAATAGTTAAAAATATCAAGATCTTAAATTTTAAATTCCTTACCGTAAACTGGTACCACTAATATTTTAATTAATTATCCTACTTTCATGTGAACTATAATTGAGATCGGAAGATAGAAAAAAAATGCTTCCTTAAGGTATGTCTTTTCCTGTAAATTGTATAAATTGGCTCAAATTAGTGGGGTTTTCTTTCAAGATGAGTGCTTACGTCAAATCAAAGTAAAAAAAATTGTGGTAAGCTAAGATAACGAATCCATTTTAGCTGGCCGATCTAGAACACTTCGCAAGATTTCAAATAGTCAGACGTAAACAAAGGAATGACTCTAGTGAATGCTTTACTCTCCTTGGAATACGTTCTGAGGTCACAAATGACATCACAAACACATTAAGACGACAATATCTGTCAAAAATCTGTGTGTTTTCAATTCTTAACCAGGAAACTTACTTTATAGTGGCATTCACTTAAACCTTAGTAGTTTACACACGGTTTAAAAGCACGTCTATATAGACAATAAATTTAGAATTATTTTAGTCCCTAACGAACTTAATTGTCAATGTGATTTTCATTTTCATAAAAACTATTAGGATCATTAATCCCGTAAATCTTGTCAACTAATTGAAAGTATAATAATTTGTCTTATTATAATCGTTAAAATAAAATTGTTTCATAAAATTCTATAAATTCAGTCAAGTAGCTATTTTTAGCACCACATCTTACTACCCATTCGTGTTATGCGCCTATGTACTAATAACACTAATGGCTTTAGGAATGAGGAAGGTTATATTTAGAGGAAGTACCCACATTTGTGTGGAGGAAGAGTGGAAAGCTATTTTGGAAAAAAACACCCTCAATATACCCGACCGAGATTCGAATCTCAATCTCCCCGTTATTGACACTCTAATGTATTGTGAGAGTAGTGCGTTAGACCATGCTACCACTGAAGCAGGTCAATCAGGTGTTATTAGAAGCGTTTAATACTTATTATTGATGATATAGTATTAATAAATATATAATACTTATTTCTAATAGAGTAACATTAGCTCTGCCAATGTTTGCAATAAGAAACCTTTTTCTAGCTGTCACGTATCACCTATCCATCCATAGATAATATATAGTCTATTTCAAAGTTTAAAAAATAAATTTTAAAATCTGGTTTAGGAAAAGTTCCCTTAAATGAATTTGATTCTAAAAGAAGATATACAATGCTATTTATCATGTCAAACATTTCCCAAAACGCAATTTTTAACAATATTGTTTTAACCATTTAAAAAAATCAAATGTTCACTAGTCAGTTTGTTGGTACTAGAGCTAGAATTAAATTTTCAATTAACCCTAAGTTATGAACATATAACATCTAAATCTCAACTTTGAACAAAATAAATCAAACCAATCCGGCTGTAGCCTTAATTACTGGAAACTGGAGAACAATAAATTCCTTTCTTTATTTTTTTAGTTTGAGGACACATTCAACGTCAAGATGCAGGTCTAAAATATTCACAAATACAATATTTTATCTGTATGAGACTCTAACCCGTGGGCACTTTGTCTAAATTACAAGCTTATTTAGTCTGGTTTACTGGTGATGGGGAGTTCAGAATTCTAATCCAACTTGGGTGCATCATGGATTTTATCCTAAATAATAATAATAATAATAATAATAATAATAATAACGCATTTATTTGGGTGAAGTAAAGGCCAGCACCTTTTCTTACGCTTAACCCACATAATAATAATAATAATAATAATAATAATAATAATAATAATAATAATAATAGTAATAATAATATATGCGTGTAGCCGGTAATAGCAGTGAGACACGGCGGGGTAAAAAAAATGTTATAATATCAGATTGAGTTTTAAATCCCTTTAAAAGAACGTCACACTAAATCCTTAACCAAAATGCGGCCGACAGCAAAAAGCCGCCTCGCAACTGCCTGATGAGTGTAAACCTGCGGTCACTTCGTTATCAGAAATGTGGAACCAGAACTAGACTAGACAGTAGAGCAGGAAATAGACAACCGCCATAATTTACACCAGTCATCGATTATGAAAATTACATGAGTCGTCGACGACACCTCAGACCTAAACATCGCTTATTCTGATTGACACAGATTTGGCAACAAAGCATGACCCTTTGGCCGAGTGGTTAGAGAGGCTTACCACGGGAATGACCCCCCCCCCTGCAGGGCATAAAGTAATGTTACTTATTATTTGAATAGTTATTGTTTTTTCACTACATCTGACTTCCCATCCAGGCTATCCGCATGTTTAGACTGATGGGTCAGTGGTGAGGAAGGAGAAATGCGCCCACATTTGTGTGAAGGTAGAGTGGAAATCCGTTAAGAAATACTTCATCACTACACCCGGTTGGTATTAGAAACACTTTCTCCCCCATAACCGATAGATCAGACAAGATCAGATCAAGGATTCAGTCTATGTGTCCATCGATGCAGGTTGCATGGATATTGATGATGCGGCTGACAGCGAACGCACGATCCCTATTTTAAAGCACCCTGTCGAGTCTGTATCAACTTCTGAGCATGCGCTAACAATTGAGGGGTGAATCCTTGGAGGGGAAGGAGAGGAGTATGGGGTTGGGCTGGTCTTATTTCCATGGAATCATCCCGTGGTTAATCCTCCAGGCATACACCTATTTCAGGAGATAATTCAACACAGAGAGGGAAGTGATTGTTGGGGTTCCTTAAGGTAGAAGTTTAGGGGACAGGAGGAAAGGTGTTTTTACAGTTTTTTTATATCAAAATTAATAAAATATTTCTACAGTAGAGACAAAGAGTTCTTCACATGGTGACCTCAACAGTTATTGAATAACTGTAAAGCGTGTCATCAAATTTAATAACCACTTTTTTCTTCCCTTAAAAAAGAATTGTCATCTATAACCACAATGCTCATGACAGATCTTCCACATATATTTACATCCTTACGTGTTGAAAATTATACACTATGTCTCTGTTGGTGAAATATTTTATTTTATTTGGTAAAAAAAAGAAGTTTTACTAGAAAAACTGCAAAACACTCCCACCTTAAGAATATCACCCATTTGAAGTGAAATATGCTTACACTGCTGTACTTATTATGGGAATTGCAGCTCTGAGTCTTAAAAACCAATAAAATATCTGCATTCTATTGCTACCCTGTTAAAAAATAAATCTAGTTTATATGTATGAGGAAGGTTAGACCTATATTTCTAAACCATTTACTTTGATCTCAAAACTGAAACATTTAACGTGAAATATAGTTTAAAATTAGCTATTTTCACAGCTTAATTATTATTTTTAAATTTCTAACAAAAAAATGTCTTTTATTGGAACATGTTGATACCTTTCTCCACAATTTTGGTGTTAAATGTATATTTTTAATAGAAAAAAACCCTCTTTAATAACGCTGATTTTCAGAATGTCTGCAATTTGTCTCATCACTCCGCTAAGCGTTCTTTATTAAGTGCCTAACGCCACATAAACCTGGAGAAATACAACTTGATACATTGGTCTTGTAATAAAGAGCACTAAGACTATTTGTTTCAGTTTATACCCTCGCCAAGAGTCAAAACCGCGATGCCTAGATTAGTATTCAGACGTCTCGTTATACCATCTGAGTTAACGTGCGTGAAAGCATCTAAGTGGAGTAAAATTATTAAGAGGAATGATGCCTAAAATAGATTTTAGTTAATAATTTTATTATTTAGTTTCAATGAGGGTTAATTTATAGCCTTACTGGTTTTTGAATGGGATGGGAGGGTACTAATTTTATATAATTATTGTTTTCAATACGTTACTCAGAACGTAATGTATAGATTCTGCAAATTATTAAACCAAAACTATCTTACGAAAATAGTACTAATATTTTGTGGGAAAATAATATAAATACGATTCACGAAAACATATATTTACCTTACGCTCATATGATTAATAGATTTTTGTACCTACAAACAATAACGAAACTTTCTAATTTGTGATCAAAATGTAAAGGACAAATATCTCAATTTTAACATTTATTATGTGGCAATATTATTTTTTTTCTTCGTCACTACTTCTTACTAACCAATAGGGTTTTATGCTTATGTACTAATTGTATTAATGGTTTTATGGACAAGGAAGGCTATACTTAGGGGGATCGTACTCGCATTTGCGTGAAAAACCATTTTGGAAACACCACCCCAGTACAGTACATCCGACCGAGATTCGAATCTGGATCTCCCCATCATCGGCAATCTAGTCTACTGCGTGAGTATCGCATCAGACCACGTGGCCACTGAAGTGGGTCAATACTAATTAACATTATGATCTATCTTAAGGGGGGTTGTCTAATAGAGGCCAGAGACGTGAGGAAGACGTCTATAAATCCCACGTTATTTAAATCCGCGTCCAGACTAGAACAGAACAACGAACACGAACATGCTCGCGACAAATGTGGATGGTTTTCATTACTGAATATTGTAACCAGTTGTCAGTTTTTGCCCCTCTTATCAAAGGATGTTCATGCTCGGTCCTATTATCGTCCACATGCGTCCGCGAACATAGTCATTTGCAGGACAGCAACGGAGTTGCACGTGTGTTTTGATTTTTATGAGTAGTCCTACATATATATTTGTGTCTATTGAGCTAGTAATAATAAGTTCTTTTATTTGAGCGAATTGTAGAACAATGAAGTGGTCAAATAGAGATAATAGACTTTTATAAGCCACAACAGGTAATATAGAGTTCTAAGGATACAGATCACTTTAGTAAAATAAAAAAAATAGGATGCGTGGGAGGATATTGGGGCCGTGATGGACCAGGTGTGCCAATAAGCATGACCCATTGTATACATTTTTACTATGGCGTAATCTTGTGAACTTCCATCAGAGGGATTTTGGTCTTTTTGTTTTGGTAGTAATGAATAAATATGTATGCTGCCGCTGTTACTTGCACACGGGTAATCATCGCACCACCCATATTGAAGCACGGCTGAGTTATATGGAAATAATTATGGCGTTACCAAATATGAGAACACGTTCCGAGCATGTTCGCGAACATGTTCTGTAAGAGTCTGGACACTCCAGCTACAGCGGACAGAACAACGAACACGTTCGTGTAAATGTTCTTGTTCGTTTTTCTGTTCTAGTCTGAACCCAGCTCAACAGGTGGTTTGTTGTTTCCAAATATTATTTATTTCAAAATGGAGATTAAAGGTTTTGATTGACAACATTAACAAACTTACATTTAAGTTATATAGTAAAAAAAAATATTTGTAAGATGAAATTAAGCTCTTTTTCAGTAATGTTTTACTACGAAATGTTTTACATTTACAAAACCTAAAAGTGATTCCATTTTTATTTGGTTATTCCTCGTAATTATGGTGTTCTATAATTTGTTTTGGTCCCAGCCCCGTTCAAAATGAACTATCAAGAATCTACTGTCTATTAAATTGACAAATTAGCAACAAAATAACAAAGCTATCTCTGCAATAAAGTGTGTGTATTTGTTGTAAGTTTCAATTTATCTAATTAATGTTTAGAGTTTGTAAATTTACTACGTTATTTATGTCAAATACTCTTGCCACTTTAGCCTCATAGTAGTGCATTCTTAAATAACACCATAATATTCCAAATACCTTTTGAAAATCATTCTACTGTTTTTTTTAAATCATCAAAAAATGTATTAAAATATTTTAAAACATTCTTTTTTTTTTCTAAATAGAGAAAATACTTTGAATAAAATATTACAATAAAATTAAAAATCAAAATCTAGGTTGAATAAATTTATGTTCAAAAGCCTCCAGAATTTGTGATTTTTAGTTAGATACATGCAGGGCACCTTTTAAATCCATGGCTTTTTTTTAATCAATAGATGTCTTCGAAACTTTCTTACCCTGGAACAACAGATTAACCTTGAAACTTAATTTAGTTATACTGTACTCTCACATTAGTTCATGTGACGAAAAGTTAAATAAAAGGATGAAATATTCGTGAAAAAACACTTAAATTAAATCTTGGAAGATAAATCCCGGTTTCAAAATGTTAACTTATTCAAGATATCGGTTAACAAGGCTCTCCACCACTCCTCCATGATGCAGGGAAACCCCTATATTCCTTCTTCTATCCCCTCCTATCAATTCAAGCAGGCCTACCAACAATAAAACCGAGCAAATAAAACTAGAGTGCATGTATAAAAGCGTACATAAAGAAGAGTATATCAACCTTGACCCCTTGTACAGAGTGAGCTGAAGAGAACAGTCCTTCACACTTGGACCAATCAGAGAGGCTCTCCAGTGTTTATAACAAAAAAAATAAGGGGAAGGGGGACAATGAGATCTCGTCAAGAAATAGTATTTGCTCCTCCCCTTATTACATAGCGAGAGAGACACGTGTGAACGAGTTAAAACAACTTTTAAGGGGGACGTCTAGGCAAGGACTTTGATATATTCTAGCGGTCACTCACATTGTATTCACTTTCAACCGACATCATATTGAATAATGACCTATACATAATATTTTTAAACGATATTTTTTGCGCTTGGTGTTTCGTACTCACAATAATTATTGTAAGGCCTAATTTGTATTTTGGTCTTACGTTCGGGATGTTCAAATATTTACAAAAAGGAGCTTGGGATGCAGAAATTAGAATCAGAAGGCTGGATTGTTGGCGACCAAGAGATCGATCTTGACTGGGTGTACTGGGTGTTTTTACCAAATTTGTGATTTCAAAGTATTTGTCTCATCCCTCTAATATGGGTGCATTTCTAAGTTAAAATCCTAACCTTCCCTCTTTAGAAGGAGTAGTTATTTTTATCACCACGTCTTACTGATTGCTCAGGTTATATGTATATATGGTAATTACCCAACTACCCTAATGGGGTAGGGATGAGCAAGGTAGTGTTTTAGAGGTAATCTACCCACATTTGCGTGGAAGGAGAGTGGGAAACCATTCAGTGAAAATCACCCCCAATAGACCCAACTGTAATTTGAGCTCAGATATCTCCGTTTTCAACAGGCCATTCTTAATACGAGAATGATTGATACCTTAGAACATTCGGCCACGGAAGCAGGTTTGTATGAGTTGTTAATAGAGTTGTTGATTACGTTACTGTTGAATATAGGCCTACTTTTTATGCGAATTGTGTTTTACCTATCACGGCCAACTTTGAAGTAGAACATCCCAGTCTTTGAAATTAAATAATATTGACTAGACCAAATATTTTCTTTATACGTTTGATTCTTGGTACTTTGTATAAATTTGATTTAAAATATATATTTCATATCCGTTTACTAATAGGCTAAACAAATTCTAAACAAATTTGCAGAGCCCATTTTAATTATGTCGTTACATACAAAAAATATTTGAACAAATATAAAAAATACAAGATGGCACTGTAATGGCCAATTAAGGTGGGGATTTAGGGAACGCGAGAAAAGGCATTTGCTTTTGCAGTTTTTTTTGCAAAGCATTTTTTTTTCAAAATAAATCAAATAGTTACCGAGTATAAATATATTTTTAAAATTTTATTCACGTAGTGATATCAACAGTTGTTGAATATCTGTTATTAGCAGAGCGGCACTAGATGACAAATTTTTTCAATGAAGATAAAAGTTGTTATTAAATTCCAGGACATCCTTTACAGATATTCAAGAACTGTGAATAATATTAATATTAAATAATATTAAACTATGTTTGTAGGGAAGCAATATTTTATTTATTTTGGCCAAAACATGTTTTGCTATAAAAACGTTAAAAAAAATGTTCTCGCGTTCCCTTCACTCATTAAGGTGGAAGGCAAGGTGATATTTTTACAGTGTTTATAACAAAAAAAACACTTTTGGCTAAAATAAATATAAAATTGCCTCAATAGAAACTTTTGTTGTAATTTTCAAAACATATTATCAACGGTTCTTAAATATTTGTCATTCCCATCACGATTTTGACCAAGAGTTTTCTTTTCTCTTAAAAAGTCCTGGTTGATGTGACAATGACAAGTATTCAATAACTATTAAAGTCCGTATGTGAGGAAAATTAAAATAAACGTTTTATAATAAAGTAATATGCTATTTATTTTGACCATAGTTTTGTGGTTGTTGTTATTATAGGGCCTATAAACTGCAAAATTACTTGCCTTAACTCGCTCTCCATTCCACCCCCCCTTAATCTGTTAGTAGGCCTATTATTGGTATGGAAGTGTAGTATCTTTCCTTCTTATGATCTTTGACAACGAGGTGCTGGGGGTCTCCTCCCAAAGAGCCTCGACTTCAATGCCCTCCCAGTCTTCATGGCCGGACGGGATATTCCTTGAATAGGAGACGATAAACTGCGAATGTGGACGGACATAGCGAGAAATCGGCGAGTCATCCCCAAAGATAGGCTGATGACGAGGAGAAGGAGGGGAACCATTCCCAAGGGTCAGAGACTTTTCAAGGTTGAATCATTCGACGAGAAAACCATTTTTAACTATTTACCTTTAGTTAAAGGGATTCTTTCTTTTTGACGTGAATACGTCTTTAAATTTGCTACCATACGGGGGCAATCCAAAAAACCTAATGATAAAAAAATCGGGGGATACAGTTTGGTGTTGTAGTTTCGAATCTTTCCTCTACATCCAAAATTAAATTATACCACTGGATAGCTAAAGGATCAAAGAATTCATTACGATAAGCGAGAACAGTGACGCATCGCGCGTGGTGGAGGGGGAAGCGCCGCCATTTTGAGGTTATTTTGCTGCGTATCGAGATTTGCAATTAGTATAACTTTTGACTCGGAGAAGCTACGATGTTCGTTTAAGTTTTAATCGTCAGCTGTCGTCAAAATCTATCGATTGATTTAACGTTTACCAGAAATCTCGATGTATCTTGTATGCCATTTGTGTGGTACTTTTCGTATCACAGACCTATAATTAATAAAGTTATATTGTAACACAATAATTATTTGTTTCCTTGCTTTTATCCTAAATACTTAAATAAAAATATTTTATTTAAAAAATTTATAACCCGTTACCTAAACGTATTCACGTACAACACACGGCCGTGTCCATGACACAGCCACACCCCATTTTTTTTTTATTCTGCATTTTACTACCCTTCTGAAATACATGCATATAATTATACTAATTGAATAGCTATGAGAAATTTTAAACTTAAGATAAATTTACTCCCATTCGCTTGGAGGGAGAGGGAGAAATAATATAGGAACATACAGTCTTAGTTCACCCAGATAGGATTCAAACCTCACCCTTCTCGTAAGTGTAAAACTATACAGGATGAAACTTACGCTTTCAACCGCCTAACAACGGGATTGTTTACATTAAATATTAAGTCAAATAACCTTTAAAACTTTCTAAAGTTTATCTTTAAAATAAAATACAATAATAACTAACAATTTTCATAGAAAGATCAAGAAATAAAAAACATTGTTTCCACCTGCATCGGAATAGACGCTAAACTCGTCACGCCTAGTTTTCTGGTGACTGTGAGGTCAGGGCTCGAATCCCGGGTGGTATGTTCCTCTAAATAGTTCCCCGCTCTCTTTTCAAGAAAATCCTATGTTTCCTCTTTAATGTGACCTCTCTTTCCTTTTCTCATTAGTATAGTCAAATGTTGATGTGCCGAATGGACAATAGGAGTCAGGGGTAAAAATATTATTGCTCTTGAAAAATAAGGACGTGCTCTTGATATTTCAAACTTACTAGAGTTTGAAAAGTCCTTTTGCCTTTTACCACTCTCCCAAAATATTAAATCAATAACACATTTAATTTATTCCCCTTCACTAACTTTATTGCTAGACCAAATCCTGGGGTTTGCAGTATATAATATTGCGCGCTTGAGCTACATAATTTGTAGCCCAGTGGTGGAAAGATAATGTACCGTTGCCCAGAGGATGACTGAATGTACTGCTCACACATCCTTTCCGTGGAGGCTCTTTACATGTCCCGATGAGATGAGGTGATGGTGATAGTGAACATGACGGTGTGGAACAAGTGGAAACACAAACTAACTTAAGTTTAATCAACCAAACTCTGGTGACCGTTGGGGTGATTCATCTTTCGGGGGAAAATACTCAAGATAATAGCCGGGAATATATCCCGGGACCCTTAGGTTCGTAACCAAGTCCACTGACCACGGGGATGGTTGGGGTTTGCAGTAAAACATTTTATGATGTATGTGTTAATCAACAGCCCAAGAGATTGTTTTAAGATTTCAATCATTTTTTTTATGAGATCTGAAACCTTGTCATGTTAACGTCCATATATTTAGCGATTAACGTGAAATAGATGGATAGATAGAGATACAAACACGCAGGTAAAGAAATAGATATATAGATGAATGGATACATTTTTGGGCTTGGGGTCATGACAAACAAATTGCTTCCAACTTTTCGTCTGTGAAAAAATGGTAATATTACTAATCTATTTTTTGAAACACATTGAAATTTAAATATTTCCCTATCACGCATTTTTATGAAAATTAACTCTACCAACGAAGTTATTTTCTTCCTTTCGTCCGAATTTAGATTTTAAATTTATCATATAGTTATACTGGATTTTATTTAGCAAAAAAACTAGAGATTTAGCTTTAACTCTTTTTTTGTCTAGGCCGTCTCGTTTATTTATTTGTTTATTTGAATAAAAAGTTCTACCAGACCTGGAGGATCAATATGGTAGTAAAAAATGGTCCAGTGCTGTAACCACGTGGATTGGGGTGTGGGGTACCACCTCCTACCCACAGTAACTATGAATAAGAAAATAATATTTTACATCTGATCGCCTCCCTCGCAAATATCCTATCTGTGCCACTGGTATAGCCTATAGCTACTGCCGTAGCTCACTAATTAAAACTTGGGGCCATAAGTAAAGTATCTCTTTATAAAAATTGATGTTTTTTAAATGCAAATATAAGATATAGACATAAGAACCTCAGCACCGGAAGCTGAAAAGAAGTAGACTTATAGCACAACGTGACCATTGAGAGGAGGGTCCCAGTTTGACACAATTATGTAAGAGTTCCTGTATAGAGATACAGAGGTTCGATCCCCAGCGCTTCCAGAATTTGTATGTCAAACAATGGGTCTGGACCGGGGTCAAACTCAGACTCATGAGGACATGTTAGTACTAAAATCGCTAGAGGCGCCATAGCTCAATTTTGAGCTCATGGAGGCTTTTTTTGTTCAAGGTTAGCTATACTAATTTTTGTTTTCAATAATGTTCTAAAACAATGAATCTAATCTAGTGGACATGGCTCGCCAAGAGTTGATTGGAGTTACAAGATGATCAGAAGAAGAAAAACAAATCACGTGAAACTAAAATATTAAAATTTCAATCAAATTAATTTCCCTAGGTTCAGTTTTTAAAATTGGTATATAATATAAAACTAATAACAATAAACCATTAACACAAATTACGTGAATTCTGTAATTTTTACTGATGTTTTGCAATAATCTATTGATTCAATAATAATAATACGTCGAGTATTTTCAAATTATTTTGTACATTTTTAGTACGTAAATTAGGTATAACCCGCCTCGGTGGCGTAGTTGGCTAACGCGCTAGTCGTGTTGAGCTCGACCGCCGAGGACGGGGAGATCGTGGTTCAAATCTCGGTCGAGTGAACTGAGGGGGGTTTTTCCTAAATGGTTTTCCACTCTCCCTCCACGCAAATGCGGGTTCACTTCCTCTAAATTCAACCTTCCCAATTCCTAATCCATTAGCGTAATTAGTACTTAAGCGTATGACCCGAACGGGTAGTAAGACGTGGTGCTAAATATTATTATTAAATTAGGTATACCCATGTGTTTTTAAATATAAATTGAATTTTCATATGGTATTTTCAATTTTATACAATATAAAACTAGTTTTATGTGCACCACGTTTGGGCTACACACATTTGAATAAAATAATTGGATTGGGATGAGGAAAGTAGAATTTAGACTTAAATCTATTTGAACTTGTGTGGTAGGATAGTTGGAAAATAGTTAGGGAAAAAAACCTTAGTACAAACAGCCTGGATTTGAGACCCAACCTCCTTGTTACTGGTAAACCAGACTAGATGAGTTTAACGTCTAACACACGCCTTCGACAATGTTGTAAAGATTACTATGGGCATGAAAACGTGAAGAATTTGGGAAAGGGAACAAGTTATACTTTGGATGGAAATTAAAAGTGGAGGAATGAGTTTATAAAATTGTTCAGAACCAATTTTATGAAAGTTTCTTCGTATTGCAGTCCGATTATAGAACATTTTGAGCTGAGTCACAAAAGAAAAAAAATAATATGTGTTCCAAGGGCACTACTTAATGTTGACTGACGTTCAACCACGCTACTGATTGAAACAATTAAGAAAATTACTACTAGTCTATAAATAAACATCCAGATTGTTTGTGACATAACGTGTTTTGCAACTGACCAAAATAAAACTCTGAACGTAAATAAAAACTTAATTAGTTGTAGGGTGTAATAATTGATCTATCAAACAAAACAATAGCCATAATTATTGGAATCAAAACTAGTAGATATGGGTAATAATTCACTACCTTAAGAATTCCAACTATCGATTTCGAATCTTAGAAAATATGGTCAACATAAGAGGCCTACTGTAAGACATTGATTAATTCTAAATTTGTTATAAAAAATATAAATAACAATTAAATGCTAACTTTTTTTCTACTTTTTCATGACCTTTAGTAGAAAGTGAGTTTTGTAAGTGTCAAAAAAATATTATTCGCGATTTTGATGAATGTAGTATACGCTTCATGAACCCCTGAGCACGAAAAAGTTGTTTTCGCAATATTGTGTGTGTTTGTGTCTGTTCATTGGCCTGGAGTCGAAACCATTTCACAGTCTGCCTGAAACCTGGTATTATGGCTTTCATAAGGTTATCCAGGATTTTATTTTCAATTATAGCTCCACTGCTAAAATTAAGGGTAGTTTAAATAGAGTGAAACACAGAAAAAAAAAACTATTTTCTCAAAATAGGCTCTATTTTGATTAAAATTGAGATCAAGGAAAATAAATTTTTTCTATAACCAATTGACCTTCGGTGAAAAGTAATGCTACTTTTATTTTATTATGTTTCTGTAGCACTTTATACTATTTCGTTTCACTTTTATTTTACTATCGATCTTTTATTGCATATCTATTGCCTTTTCTGTGGAATACGTCCGTTTGTGCTCAATTTATACACAGTTTTGTTTGCGCTTACCGTTTTGTTTGTGTTTGTGCACACTACATACACTTTTTGTTTGTGTTATGCACAAATATACATTATTTTTTGTGTTTCTACACATTAAATACACTATTTTTTATTGTTTTTATGCTCACTATATACACTGTCATTTGTAGTGTTTTATTTAAAATATTATTGCATTTTAATTTATAACTACTATGATTATTTTGGAATTAATATATTTTCTGTTCTCTAATCATATTTTGTAAATTGTATTTTCATACATGGGGGCCTAGAGGGTACTTCCCGTTCAGGTAAGGCAGCTACCTCAGTCAACGAGACAGTATCAATCGGTGTCAGGCCATATGGCTTAAAATACGGTCTGTGTCGTTTACTGGAACTACTCTATTCTGTCTAAGCTCATACCCCTTTCACCCTTCACCTACAACTACCCTTTGTCATTTCAAAATAGGGATCATTCCAAAATAGACGCGGAAGGTACCAACATGTCCCTAAAAAATACATACCCTCAATTTTAAGTTTAGTAATTTAAAAAAGTCTACGAGAAAGTGAAACTAGCTCATTTCGAGCGAAGTTGTACAAAGGGGGCATTCAAGTATAACGTAAGCACCTTATGGGGTGGAGGGGGTTCGAGTTTTGCTTATTTTTGCTGACAAGGGGTAGGGGGGGTCAGAAAAATGCTTACGTAAGACAGAGAAAGACGGGAAAAATTAAGGGAGGGCGCATCGTAAGCCGCTTGGATTTCAGGCAGCTTCGGGCAGGAATGAATATGCTGAGTGGCTAAAAAAAAGGAAGACATGACTGTTCAATAAATCTAAAATCATTGTATACAAGTGTTAACTGTTATTAATTTCGCAATATTCATTTACACCCTTTATGTTAATAATTTTCAGTAATTTATAATTTGCATGAATTTTTAATATTTCATCATCACCTCTACTACCTGTTCAGGTTATAGGCAAAATTGCATGAGAAAAAGAATGATTATTCCTGTGAACAAATGAAAAAAAAATTGACAGATCTTACGTAAGCAAGAGGAAGGGGATAGGCATTTGATTAATTTTGCATACAAGAGGAGGATGGTTTAAAAATGGCGAAAAATTTGCTTACGTAATACTTTAACGCCTCCTAAGATCAAAGTAAATGATAAGAAACTTAGATATAGCCTTACTCAATCATATAGAGCTATTTTTAACATAGTCACATCAGAACTATCTAAGATAATTGAGAATGGTTTTAGTGATATTGAAGCTTCAATACTGTTATTCTCATCTACATTAATATAGTGAATAGGTTACTTGTCTGTCTGTCATGATCTTTTAGCAAAAGCTGAAATTTTAAAATAAGTAGCCCCGGTGTACAAACATATGCAACCCAAAACTGGAATTTTGAAATTTTAATTATTTTTTTTTCAAATTTATCAAAAATTGGGTTAGATGAAATTAAATTAAAAGCTTTTTCTGTTTGTTTGAAACAAAGGAAAGCGTTGAGCTGGGTAACCAGCAAATGAATTGCGTGTTTACCCCGAGTATTTCTGCTAATCAGATATATAGAAGTATGAGGATATTTCCCTTCGAGAAGGTGGTACCCTTAATATTGTTCTCTTGAGGAAAGATGTTGTACGCTGATGGCAAGGACTATCAAATAAGTGTATAGGGGCATAAGTTTAATATTCGTCACCAAGAATAGTGGGCAAAGATGACCAGCTGGATTAACATATTTTGTCGGATTAATTCATTTCTTTTTAGGGCTATGTATCACCCTTCCTAACTGTCTTGTCTTCAATATACACTAAGAGCACAGAATAATAAAGGTAAATTTTAAATAAGTGTACCCATATTTGTCTGGAAATAGGATAAGAAACTTAAAACTTGGACACTCCGTCTAAGTGCACCCGGCTATTATTCCTAACTTCAGACATGGCAAATGGGTCGGGTGATGCGAGTAAAGGACAGTATTTTGCAGTTTTTTTAAGCAAGATTTTTTTATCAAACTAAAGAATACTATCCAGTAGAAAAATAGAGTAATTTTCTAGACATGGTGATATCAAGAGTTGTTGAATAGTAATGAACAGAGCGGCGTTAGAAGATACACTTTTTTAAATAAAGAGTAAAAGTTGTCATTAATTTCAGGACACCCTTGAAATGTATTCAAGAACTGTTGATATCACCATGTGTAGAAAATTAAACTCTATATTTTTATTAAATGAATGTTTGATTTGTTTTGATAAGACAAATGTTTTGTTATAAAAACTGCAATATTACTAGCCTTTTCTTGCGTCCGCTACACTGCCACTTTAATGCTGCAACCCAAATAACTATAAGGCGTGCCAGGTTGCATATAAAGCGGGCGTTTAATATCATGTTTTCAGAATACACTTTTTTATTACCAGCTCACGGTTTTTTTCAATATTTTTAATGGGTTGCCACCTTAGGGAATGCCCTATATTTCTTGGAACCTTTTAATTAGCTCCAATAAAAACAAGAATAATTTTGGTGCTATATTTATAGACTTATTTAAAAATGTATCCATATCCATGAGGCACCTCTAGGAGAGCATTTCCTCACAACAGTATGTCACAGCCAGTGATAATGTTACAAGTATTGAACTCTATGAAAATGTCGACTAGCCACCCTTCTCCATTTTACATATTATTATAATTAATCCACAATCCCTATACTTACATTTAAAAACCAAATATTTAATACATTATAATTTCTCTATATCCAGATCCTGGAAATCCCCGTCTGCAATCTGACATATACAGTACATTCACACTAAAAAAAAAGTTGCAATTTTTTGTCCAAACAAAACTTATGAGCTTGCTAGATGCGGCATTGAACAGCTAATAAAACAAAGTCAACATCTATGGCAGGGAAATAGAAGTGGTTGAGTGGATATATCGGATTAAACAATATTTCCGGAGAGTATCACAAACATTACCTAGGAGCGTGGCACTGCACATATCTATAAAAACTCCTGCAATTTTGGACAAGGTTTTTTGTGTGTGTGTGTGTTTACTAAATATTTTATTTCTACAGCTAATTGGCTAACGCGCTAGTTTCACGTTGAGCCGAGGACGGGGAGATCGAGGTTCGAATCTCGGTCGGGTGAACTGTGGGTTCCTAAGTGGTTTTCCACTCTCCCGCCACACAAATGTAGGTTCACTTCCTCTAAATTCAACCTTTCCAATTCCTAATACATTAGCGTGGTTATTATTTAAGCATATAACCCAAACGGGTAGTAAGACGTGGTACTAAATAAATAAATATTTTTTACAAAGTATGTTTCGTGAAATGCGATATTCCGCTGCTTTACTGTATGGTTAAAAGCAGAGTGTGAACTGTACTGTTCTTACATGAATTAATGTGTGCTTGTGATTTCCTTCTAGAAGCATCATAACATACATTCAGACACCTGCCTAATTGTGAACAAGCCCTCTGATGTTATTCAAACTATGAAGGGTTCTATCGTTTACTTCAGAATTTCATTTCTGGGTATGTTCTAAAAATGTTTTCCCCGGTATTTGTAACATAACTTAGACACAATTATTATTCTTACTTGTCTACCAGAATCTGCCACCCTGCGCGAATGCGCGTGCATTACCTACGGTTACACCGGACATGTCTGTGTCACCTTCTTTGATACCCTCTAGGCCAGGGGTTCTTAACCTGGCATCCATGGATAGATTTCAGGGGGTCCGTGAACTTGAATGGAAAAAAAATTACGTATTTATTCTCATTTATCTTTAACTGATAGGACATATAATTAAAAATAAAATTTAACATTATAATTTATTGTCTTGTTATTTAATGTGTTACTTTATTATCCCCGCGTCTTACTACCCATCTGGATTATACGACTAATGCGTTACTAAATTAACACATAATTATATTAATAACTATAACAATTTTGATTTTTAAATATTTTTATAACAACAGTTCAAAAATTGGTTTACTTTGTAATCCCGTGTACTTTATTTTAGGAATTTAAAAATACTATTTTGATTAGGAGACCTTTGGCTCCACCTGACTGACAAAAAGGGCCATATCATAAAATATGGATAGCCCCCTGCCCTAGGATAAGGTAATAAATGTTTATGAAGACTAATTTATTATAAATGTTATAACCAGTAGCTTCTAATAAGCCATACGTTTTGTAAAGAAATCGGATAACAAGCAACATAGCTATAGGTTATAGCACTTATATTAATGGTGCACTTGAATTGATGTGTACGCAGACAAAGCGTCATACTCGTCTAGTCTGGTTGTAGAGTAACGGGGAGGCCTAAGTGTGAATCCCTAAATTAAGTATGAAAGATTTTTTTTATTAAAACGGTTTTCTCACTCCCACTTCGCATAAATGCAAATACATTTTATCTTATTTACATCTTATTCAACCATTTCCCATCACTGTAATTAGTTACGGAGAGATAATTAGTAAGACATAGTGGGAAAAACCCCAACTATATTCTCGCAGGAGGTAACGTCTAGAAAAAACAAATGCTTGGTTGCTGGTTTACGTTGATAACATTTTAATTTAATACTAGTATTATTTTATACGTATTAATATTATCTCTTATCCGATTCAATAGCGACATGGTCTAAGGCGTCACTCTCACAATATACTAGAGTGTAGATGACGGGTAGATCAGGATTTGAATTACGGTTGGTTCTAGTAAGGGTGGGATTTTCTGAATGGTTTTCCACTCTCCTTCAAAGCAATTGCGGTTACACCTCCTATAAAATTAACCTTCCTCATTCCTAAATCAATAGCGTAATCAGTATGCATACGTATAACCTGAAAAGGTATAAAGCAGTGGTGATAAAAAATAGTAATCTATTAAAAGTGACAGTTTCAAATAAAATGTCTTGGTGCATGAATGTATAAAAATAGTTTTATTTACTTTTATAGCTGTAAAAAAGTTTATTTATATTTAAATAAATTTGTAAAGTAAATTTTCGCACCCATCATAGTATAACTAATGGTTGATAGATTCATTATTAAGTGTTTTTTAAACAATGTGATTGGAGGGATGGCAAACAATTTGCTGAAGTTGAGAATTTATTAATAAACACCCTTATAAAATAAATGTTTACTATGTCATCAAAAGCCAACACATTATTATATTACTAGGAGTGTTTTTTTTTATAATTAATAAATTGTTGATAGTAGACAAGCACATAATTACGTCTTTAAAAAAGAAATTGTTCAGAAGGAAAGAAACAATATATTATATTTATTTTACTGTGTTACTTGACTAACATAAATCATTTTGAAATACAAAACATCTCAAAGCAACACGCAAAGTTTTACTTTCAAATCGTAAAACAAAATTATTTCGTGTTTGAAACCATTTATACTAATTAGCACATTTTGGTGTAGTAACCCACCAAGTACGTTAGTGTAAAATGGTTCAAATTAGATCTAAACAGCAACTGGCATGGAAAGGTTTGAGAAAAATAAAACTAATGACTGCTTTTGAGGCCACTTATCGGATATCTGAGACGCATTGCAGACAATTAGAAATCCAAGATTATTTAATAAGTGCATTGTTATTTTGCCATATTCTTAAAGGCTAAATAAGTTAATATTCCTCCATAGCATTGAAAAACCTTTAAATTTAAGCTTAATCTTTTTAAAGATTTCTGAAACAGGAAAATTTGTTAATTTATAAGAAAAATTTAAGTGAAATGTCACAATTTTTAAACAAAAGCAAATTATAACAAATCCAGACGATTAATCTAATAGAAAATAACTTTAAATAATACTTTACTTTTTTGTCAACATTGATAATATTTTACTTTATTATTTGTATTTTTAAATAATATAATTGATTACACATACATACATTGATAACACTTTATTGTTATCATAATCATTATCATCATCATCATAAAGTATTCTGTCTTACGACGTATCCATTCCTTTTGTCATGCTGGGATCACGATCAACTTAACGTTAACTTAGAGTTAACTTAACGTAACTTAACGTAAAGGACCTCCTCGTGTGTTTAAATGGAGGCGATCCCGATGCAGTTAACTTAACGTAAGAGATGTCCTGGGAGGTCTTTTACTTTAAGTGAACGTTACTTGAAAGGTATCACGTGATCTAGCCAGCCAATCATTATGCGAGTGACGTCAACAGGGCTATTTAGTAATTCATTTGTTGGTATTATAACCAATGTTTACTCTTTAACGTAAGTTCTAGTGATCAGACATTGAAACAAAATAATTAAACTAAAATAGGAAAGCTAAATTTATCAAAAAAGGTTTTGTAATAGATATTTATTATATCGATTGAAAACTGTAAACATTCACAGATCATCACTGTAAAACTAGTACAAATCACAGATCATACTCGAGAATTAAGATGTTTGGCTAGAGTTGTTCCGTTAAGTTACGTGAATCGTGATCAGACATACGTTAAGTTAACTTTAAGTGAACGTCACGTTAAGTTGATCGTGATCCCGGCATCAGTGAACTTGGGCCGCCAATGCACCCTGTCCTTTGACTCCTTAAGCTCTCAAAATTGTCTTCTTTCCTTCAAGTCATCCATTTTATTATATTTATTTGTATTTATGTATATTATCACGATAGATTACATACATTGATGACAATTTACATTATTACTACCTGCCTCGGTGGCGTAGTTAGCTAACACGCTAATTTAGTGTAGAGCTAGACTGCCGAGGACGGGGAAATTAAGATTCGAACTATTTTCGAGCTCGGTTTTCTCTAAATGGTTTTCCACTCTCTCTCCATGAAAATGCGAGCTCACTTGCTCTAAATTCAACCGTCCCGATTAATAACCCGTTAGCGTAAGTAGTACCTAAGCGTATAGCCCGAATGGGTATTAAGACGTGGTGATAAGTATTATTATTACTTTATTATTTTTATTAACAAATAATACAAATAAAAAATAAAGTGTTTTAACTGTCAATCAAATTTTCATGGGTATTGATGATATCACTCAAAAGCAACTTTTAGAGATCACATGACTTTACGTAGCATAAATAAGTTATATATAAATTGGTTTAGTAAGTTTTTAAACTGTCAAAAATGTTCCTTTTTGTATAAATCATAATATCCTTCCTTGAATAAATAAAGTTTTATTAAAAGTGTATCAAATGAACATTCTAATATAATTAAAAATTGTTTAAGAGCCAGTCTTATGACTCCTGGATAAATATTAATCTGGCAGATAAATATTTCTATCTGGTGAATAAGTTAAAAGTGCGTCTTGTGACTGCAAGATAGCATAAATCTGCCAGATAAAATGTATTTATCCATCACATTTTTATCTAGAGGTTCAAGTACCTGATAGCTTTTATCTGAAAGTTAAAATGGTTGTTGCCATAGTGACGCGTTGTTTTTAATGAGGTTTCGCCTATCAGAATCTGTTTTTAGGTTAAAATCTTGGTTCACATGTTTACAGGCCCAGGCTCTAACTATATCAAGTTAGAACATTTAATTCACACTTTTATATAAACTGACAAGCTATTTGTAGAGTTATATTTATATAAGAACAAATTATCACAATGTGAGTACAATAAACGAAATTTTGTAAACGTTATACCCAACTATTGACCACATTTTGGCAGACACCGAAATTAGCACTTGCAAGACAACTTTGCTTCTGCCCCCACGTCACGCCAACTATTTCCTCGCACTCGTTTAGCCGCCATTATTTAACAAATGTTTAACGTTCTCGCCACTCACTAGGTTGTAGAGGCCGCGTCTGGGCTTAATACGCATGCGCACACCAGTAAAATAGTACCAACATTGCTTTTTATACGTAAAAATATATTTATCCTACAAATAGCTATCCAGCAGATAAATTCAGTTCATAATACGCGTAAAATATTAAAGTGGCTGATAACCTTTAACTGGTAGCTAACTTTAACCTCCCGATAGCAATATTTAGCCTGTAGTCATAAGATCGGCCCTTAGTGGTTTTGTTGTTTAGGAATTGCCATTCTTATTGTAAATACTACGGGCTTAATGTGAAAATATTTCCCTTAGCTATTTTATACTAAAATAAAATAAATATGTTCAAAGGCAAACAATAGGTATTTCCCAGCTAGATGTAAAAGCTGGTGCTCCTGACTCAGGATCGGGATGCAAAGTTCGATTCCACCATCCAGGTGTTTTAAGATTATTTTTTATAGTTAATCTGTTTTCATCCTCTCTTTTGTCTAATGTTGATGCCTTCACTCATAATTTAACCTATACATACTGTGCCTATTTAAAGTAAGTTAATGCTAGTACGAGTAGGTAATAAGACGTTTAGCACGATGTTTTATTTTTGATTTAATTATAGGTGTTTTTTAGTGGGTTAATTTATAAAGTATGGATGAGGAGGCGTTTTAATAAAATTAAATTATTGTAGACAAAGAATGTGAAAACAAGAATAGATCACAATTTAAATAAAATCCCAAATCTTTCTGGTTGAGATTCGAATCTTGACCTTTCCATCACCAGCTAGTCAATCTAATACGATCCAGAAGCCTTGGATCATGTGATCACAGGTAAGAGTAGCACTAAATAAGTGTATGTTGGAAAAATATAAATAGTTGTTTCTGAAAAGTTTCTTGACTTGAAATTTTTATTTTCAATATGCATCATCAAGCTATATAAACAGTATTTATTTATATCGTAAGGACAATTTTATCAAAATATATTCTAGAAATAATGAACAGAATAGCCATTCATTGCGATGGCATCTAGTAAATTACAATAATGTAGTAAGATCGATATATCAAGTATATTATTTGATAGTTCAAAAAGAGTGTATATTTACTTTAATGTATTCATAGGTCAACCCATTTTGCAGTCATTCTACTAAGTTTTGCATCCGCCACTTTTAACAGATGGTGTCAATGTTGATACATTTGGCATCATTTCACTTTTTTGTTTATCTAAATATTTTAATACATTAATTATATGGTGATTTGACTTAACATCGAATTATGACGGGTTACGAAGCTGCTTTTATATTATTTAGTTTTTTAGTGGCCCGTGCTTAATTTACAGTCCAGGTGATCTGTGACTTTTCCTTCATAATTTAAATAAACAAATGAAGAGGGTTAAATTATTTTTAAGTGAGTGCATCAGCATTCACTTTTTTTAAATTAAAAATTACTATGAATTAGTTGGCACATATTTTGGTTATTCACTTAAGAACTGGAACCGTTTCCATTCCTAAAAAAATCCGTTCTCAGTTCCTCGGTATTTAACTATGAAATTTTTTTAAACGCTATTAATAAATACCTATATTGTTGGAATCAATAAGCAGACATCTGATTGCCGAACCCTTCCTTCACCTCTGACAAGACGCGTATTAATCACAACTTGTGAATGTGTGGAATACCAGGCCTCTACCGTGGTTCGGATTCCACGTTAAACTGTAGGTCCTCCATTTCATCTCACAATCACATTAGCGTAAGTGCGTATAACCCGAACGGGTAGTAAGACGCGGTGATAATAATAATAATAATAATAATAATAATAATAATAATAATAATAAGCAGACGGAATAAATGTCAAACTCATCTGGTTTGCTGCTGTTTAAGAGGTCTTGGTTTGAACCTCAGATGGATTTTCCGAGAATGGTCTCTTCTAAACGGCTTTCCACTCTCCTTCCTTGTTAATGTGGTTGCATTTCCTATAATTATATATTTCTCATCCCTATCCCATTGGTTTAGTTAAATGCATATGAACCAGACATATATAGACGCGAAGAAAGTTTATATTCCCTATGCATAGTTGACATATACATACATTATACCTTATTTATAGTTTTTAATGCACAAATTATTTGCATCAACAAATGGAGAATATTTGTACATCTATTTTATAGAAAGACTAAAGACGAAAACTATTACACACCTCGCAAAAGCAAATTGTGAATTACAAATGATGAATAATGCCAAAATTATTTAAGTTTTTAAATGTTAAAATTTTTAAAAAATGCGATAAAAATTCTTTTTTTAAGTTCAGTAATTGTCGATAAAATATATAAGTTGTAAAACTAGCTGTATTGATTTTGTTAATTAATAAAATAAATAGCTATTCTTTTATTGTTTAACCTAACGAATATATTGTAGAAATATCATATTGTTAATGCGGTGAGATTGTGCATTAAATCTTCTTTAAAACGCTTTGTATGATAGTTTTGAAATTATTAATTTGTATAACTAGTTTGATTATAAAGTTAAAAATCGCCACGTACTGCCCATGTTCTGTATTTCAGGTTTATGTGGAGTTGAATCGATTTACAATTAACTTAACATCGATAGAACACGACCCTTCTATATTAATAACACATTGATATAATTAAAACAATAGATTTTATTTCTAAAAAACTAATAAACAATGGCATTCAACTTAATGGCTACGTATTTCTAACAAAGGAACATACAAGAGAAGTGTTTAGCCAATTAAGTTGTAAAACAAAAATAAGTTTAGGTCGGTTACTTTCTTAGAGTCTGACCTAACACACCTGAAAGGAAAAAACAAAAGATCTAATGGCATGAATTTATAGACTTTTAAAATAAATATCATGGTAACAACCATGAATATATGCTTGTATATTTGCGTTTTTATTTACTTTTTAACTGGCATGGAAAGTCAAGATGGCCGCTATTTATTTACTTCAAAATTATATTTTCCGAGTATTTCAAAAAGGATTGCCACTATTTCAGACAATTGAGATTAATTAAAGAGAAATTATTTTTTTTATAAATGTGATTAGTGTGAGGTTATATGATTGGTGTATATCTTATTTATAATTTGATAATACCGTTTCTGGTTATATAAATTACGAATAAATAACGGAACAGGTTTTGAAAAACTACCTCTCATTTTAAAGGTTAGTGGTCCAGGATGTCGGCAAAAATATTAATTTCCAACAAAAATCTGATTTTCTTAGAGAATTTTCAGCTTTTCACTCTGTGTTTATATCATTATAGAAACCCTGATTTGTGTATAAAATATTTCTTGTTGGTTAAAAATAATAACTCATTCTTTAAATGCAATATTTTTCTTTGCCTATAAATAATAAATAAACTCTAACTTAAGAATTATAGCTAACATCTATATATTCCAAACAAACTTATGATATTTGGTTAAAAATATAATGTTTTTTTACATTGATACTTTTCCTTCTTTATTTTTGAATATTTACCGTTATTCACAAAATGTCCGTTATAAAAGATGTTTCAAGCACATCTTTTTACTACATTCTTTGATTGGGAGAGTTAATTTCCTAGTCTGGGGAAACATTTATTGTTATTGGAAAGTTGATCTCGTTAATTCACATTTAAATCAAAATATTTACTATAGCTCACAAATTAAAAGTTTAATTGATCAATTTCACGAAAATATTTTCCTACTTATTGTTTCACACATGAATTATAAATAAATTATATTTAAATATGTTTTGGTATTTAGGCCTATTATAATTTCAAAAATTGATAAAATGATCTTCAAAGGCCATTTTTAGTTACTTAAGTACATGTTTTGGTGTTCATTTTCAATAGTATCAAAATACCAATAAGTTCAGTTAGCCTATGTAATCTAGCAGCCACGTAATTTTGAGAGTATTTTGATAATATTTCAAAGTAATGTTTTGTGTACCCCATCTATCTCTCAAACATACAATCTCTCTCTCTCTTTCTCTCTCTCATACACACAAAATATCCCTCACACACTCTTCTTCACACTCTATCTGTATCTATGTATATCTAAATATCTATGCACGACAACTGTTCGTGAAAACCCAACTTTGGTCTTGACGTACCTTAAGGAGATGGGAATAGGAAAGTATATTAGATTAATAGCATTCACATATGTGCGAAAGGGGAATGAGTTAAGCTACAAACCAATTTGGAATATTTCTCTAGTGTACACATCGAGTTTTCAACAATAATCAGGTTATAAACAACGACACACTGCAATTATGGATAGAACAATTTCAGTAATTTTTCAATCGGAAAATTGTCCACAGTGGTGGCTTGCGGCCTACTAAGTAAATAAAGATAGGGGTCTACTAAGTTGGGGGAGGCAGCATCCAGAGTATATTACAACGATAAGGGTGAACTCCGTCTCCACACCAAAATACTTTTTTAACTTCTAAAATGTAGCCCACTTCTACATCAGCTAAAATCTCCGGCAGAGGGAAGTCTCTACATCAAACTAAATCTAAACGGGAAATAGGAAACATTCCTGAACTTGAACGAAAATATATTTTGCAGTACAATTACAATTATTAGAGATATTCAACAAAATATTACAAAAATCTTGAAAATATATATCTATCACTTTAGTCGATCTATCAACCCTTTTAGAGATATTACTTGGATTTAACTTGGAAAACTTCTTTGCTCCACCGTTTTCATAAAACCTAAAAGAGTCATTCGGTCTGATTATACTTCCGACCACATGTTTTATACAAACATTTGCATCTTTTTCGTGTTTTCTCTTTTCTTGGTATGAAACGTTACCTTGATCGCATTTTCAACTTTAATCTCTTTTATTGTTTCTAAAACCGTTCATATGCATGGTTGGTTGGGAGTAGAAATGATCGTTAAAATGCTTGTGGAACGCTTCAGAATCCATTCATCGTTCTTCTATTGCTGTTTCTGGTAACACTTTCGGCCCACATTTTTTGGAGTGTATGAAGCCCCATCCTCGATGTAATTCTCAACTTTAGAGGGAGATATACTTATCAGCGGCATGAATAAGTCCCCAACTTGTGACGGGCTACTAACTACAAACCAAACAGACTGTTTACCCAGTACCCGACTTCACTGTCAATGTTTTTATATTCGTTTCATATCCAACTGCGTGAGTGAAGCTTACGATTCCACGATTTAACAAGGTGAAACCGACAACCCAGACTTTGATAGTGAGTAAAAATGGTGCATAAGGTGTTACGCCATATTGAAATCAATTCGCACCGTGGAAAAGTTGAGGGGTCAACTAACAGAACAAAGGTAGCCAAAAAAAACTCCAAGTTTTGACATACGTTACCGTGGTTTTGGAAGTTAGGGAAAAGTACACCAATGGCATGTAGGCTAGATTTCTCAATCCATGAAGAGTGTATGTATATATGTATGTATATTTGAGTGAAATTTCTTGTTACGTACATAAAGTCCCATCAGCGAATAGGCTTTGTGATAAATTACACAACACTGATAGGTTCTTGTGACACTTAACCATTACAAAGTCATCACGCATAAAAAACAAATCGCTAATTTTCCAAAGTTAAAATATTACATTATTCTTTATCAAGCATTTTAAGAGCTTCCATGAAAAAATTCGCTTTTTTTTTTTTTTGAAAANGAAAAAACTGACATTTCCGATAGAAGATAGAAATTTGTATATTCATTCATTTATTCCTTGATGTCCATCACATCACTTTCTGCCGCTGCGGGTCGGATTAATTTATTTGAACTAGGATTTTACATAGCTTATCTTTTGACGTCACTTTCAAATATTTTACTTTTTTACTTTAAGAAATGA
Source organism: Timema bartmani (assembly GCA_902151455.1). Taxonomy (NCBI): domain Eukaryota; kingdom Metazoa; phylum Arthropoda; class Insecta; order Phasmatodea; family Timematidae; genus Timema; species Timema bartmani. The sequence goes on from CABFWB010001523.1 coordinate 137,194, forward strand.
AACCATTTTTTTTACTTAATTCTGTTGTTTTTTTTAGTGTTTTTTTTCAGATGTCAATGCAACGTGCGAGTGATCTTGAATGAAGCGGGAAACTGGTCAAATACTATTATCTGTGTTAATAATGACAGAACACATTCCGACTTTTTCACACCTCACAAAATTTCACCTCTCTCTCTCTCTCACACACTCTTTACTTTTCCCATATCTGTACTAAAATGGATGTGCCACCAAGTGAACAGAATTTGTTGATTTGTGACGTATTCATTACTGAACTGAAACTGAACTGATGTATAGTGCTGTAGAAACGTGCTGTTTCCTGCCAATGTTTCTGGTGTAGAGTTGGATTGTTGACACGGATTAGTGAAACAATTGGTAGTGTAAAAAAGTCATCAAATAATGTGTTGAGGGACAAGAATAAGATAGGTAAAATGTTGTTAGCAAATACTTAGCCCATTTTAAAACTATTTTAATAATCCTATTTATGATAACATGACGAAAATAAATCCAAACAATTAATATCAATTGGAGATTAAAGCTTGTTGGTAAAATTCCCAGAATGTTAAATCCTAGGGAAGGGAATATATTTTAAAAAGCTTTGATTGTAATAATAAAATATTAATAAATATGGTCTACAGCAGACCCTATGTTAGTGACACATTAAACCACTAAACGCTGGAGTTTATACGTCACTGTGAGAAGATAGCTGAAATATCTGTTATTGATTTATTAAAACCCATTTGATGATGTTTTTGGTGCTACGTTCTTTTGAGAAATTAAATTGAAGAGTAAACTTTAAAATTTTCCAGAAAAAAATAGTTACAATTTTTCCAAAACTGAAAATTGTCTGTCTAAAATCTCTAAGTACCATATGGGTCTGGTTTTAGACCACTTGGCCGGCAATGCAGATTATACATCTACTTCATAGTTCATAGGACATAGACCACTACATTCCGTGATTTATGACATCCCTATTGACAGTTTTGTCAATTTATTTGATAGTATTGTAAGAGGGAAAATCCTAAAACTCAAGATTAAGATGAATCTCTAAATTATTTGTGCCCTCCCACAGACCATTCCCCCCCCCCCCAACTAAGAGTAGTGGAACTCACAGTTGTGTTTGTCTTATCTGTCTGTAGCTGGTACTAGATATAAAACTACATATTTGAAAGATTTCGTTCAAACTCTATATTTACACGTTATATGATAAGGTATCTAGTAAAAATTATGATTTTAATTCTAGCTCTAAAATTTAGAATACTGTTCCCTACTATACATTGTTTTTTAACAAACTAAAATTATTTCCAAATTGCGGTGGCAGTTTAACGGTTCTATCTATATGCATATGTACTAATTACACTGATTTGTTATGGAATAGGAAGGTTGAATTTAGAGGAACTTGTACCAGCATTTTCATGGGGAGAGAGAGTGGAAAACCATTTAGGAAAAACCACCCTTAGTACACCCAACCAGGATTCGAACTCCGATGGCATCGGCTGTCAAGTCTATGGTGAGAGTAAAGCCTTAAACCATGCGTCCACTAAAATATACATATATATGAGTTTTTTTTATTTTATTATAACTCATTTATACATTTATACTCATTTATACATTTATACTCATTTACAAGGCACTTTGAAGCGGCATCAAAGAGGCCATAGCTCGTATATATTTTTCAAAATCTATAGTCATAAAGGTCTATTCCTGCCTATCGGCAAGTATACAACTATGATAACTGAATACAGTTATCTTAAATAACAATGGACTGTTTGAAATAAAATCTATTTAAAACTCTATTGCTTTTCAAGCCTGTGTGATGATTTTTCAGGAAAAAAAATTAGAAGGAAACGATTTGAACCAACTTAAATATACATGTTTTTTTTGAACAACTTTAGTGGGGAATCATACTAAGATATAATATGATATTAGACGAGTTGATGACCTTGATAAATAAGAGCATGTAATTTCAAAATATTACTTCTGAGTTATCTATTTAATATGGGCTTGTAGGGGAGGTGAAAAAAGGTAAGTGTTTTTGCAGTTTAAATAGCAACAATTTTTGTAGCTAAAATTAATCAAATATTGCTTCCGTACAAACACAAAGTATAATTTTCTTCAAATGGTGATATAAATAGGTTTTGAATATCTATCAAGGGTGTTCTGGAATTCAATGACAAATTTTTCTCTTAATTTAAAAAGTTTGTCATTTAATACTGCTTTGCTCATGACAGATATTCAACAACTGTTGATATCACCATGTGAAGAAAACTAAACACTATGTTTCTACTAGAGAAATACCGGTATTTTATTTATTTTGGCAAAAAAAAAAAAGTTTTGCTATAAAAACGTGAAAAACACTGACATTCTTTCGTGTCTCTTACACTCCCACCTTAACGTATATACTATAGCACGATCAACACAAAAACACCCGTTTCTGTTGTTGCAACTAAGATATCATACTCACAACATATTAAGCTAAGAGTGACGGTGAGATCTGGTTCAAAACATGGTCGGTTGTTGTGAGGCTGTAATTTACTAAATGGTTTTCCACTCTCTCTCCACATAAATGGGGATACATTTACTCTAAATTCAATTTTCCTCATCCCTAACACGTTAGAATAATTAATATGCGTTTAGTTCGAATGGGTATTAAGATGAGATGATTAAAATAAATCATGCATCCAACATCTCATTTAAGAAATGGTCCCGCGAATATATTCTTAAGCATAAAATGATTTGGAAAATATCCATAAAGAAACCTATATCATGTTGTTTAGTTCAAAAGAGATCCAAATCTCAACATATTAAAACTAGCACTTTTAACCAGCTTTGTTGGTAAAATGTATTCTGTAATACTCACTAATCATGTCGGCATTGAGAAAAAGATGATAAACCTACTTTCATTCAAAGACTGATTATTAACTTCAATTTTCAAGTGGGTGTGCAAGCAGCTGAACTGATATAATGAATGGGTTTCAAAAGAGTTACTTAGAGAATTCTTGGAACTTCTTTTCGGACATTTTACACTGATCTATTTACGAGTAGAGTTCAAATTTATTTCTTGACCTTTTTATTAAGTCTCGTGTTCATTCAATATGTCACGAGATAGTTTCTGCTTTAGTGGGAACCTTGGTTGAAAATAGTGAATATCGGCTAGATGTTTTAGTCAGACGGAAAATTATCTTATAAAAATGTGTTTATTGTTCCTGGTTTGCACCACGTCTTGAAGCCCACCCCGGCTATACAAATTTAAAATTACGTTAATGATGTAATTATGAGAAAGATAAGAGTCTTTGAGGAATTCTACCAGCATTTTCGTGGAGGAAGAGCTGTAAACCATTTATGAAAAAGAATATGCTCAATATACAGGCTGGAACTCAAACACCAACCTTTTAGTGGCTACGTGTTGGTTGCGCCCGTGTTTTTTTGCCCTCTGGGAAAAATATCCGTGTTTATTTGTGCCCACTATATATTCAAATCCTTCTTATTATTTTAAGGAATATAAATGTTTGTATTTACAAAAGTTTTTTATGCCATTTCCTATCAAAAACATATCATTTTTTCCTCACAGAAGAGATATTAGGTGAATGACTAACCTAACCTAACCTAACCTAACCTAACCTAACCTAACCTAACCTAGCCTAACCTAACCTAGCCTAACTTAGCCTAACCAAATCTAGTCTACCAACATTCCTTCATACCAGTAGTTCTGAAACAAGACCGTTCCAAAATTAAATGTCACATACGTCATCTTAATGACTTCCAGTTTCTAGTATCAAGGCTTTGACTCACCGACATGCGCGAACACTTACGGTTTATTTTATGCGGGTGCAGACGCCCACGTTTTTTTTTTTTGAAAGGGCGCTACCAACACGGGTGCAAACAACACGCTCCCCTTTTAGTTACCTACAAGCCGTAGGCCTATTAGATAAACCTGACGTATATTCATTATACACATCAATGCAATTTTATTTTATAATATACGTTTTTAACACTATACTAGTGAAAGTAATAGGGATGAAAAACATTGGCTAGAGAAAATAAATTATATTCTTTGGAAAAGAGGGTGTAAATGTACCCCCCAATTCGCAACTGGTAGGGAATCGAAACCTAAACTGCTCGTAAACTGTAAACAAGTAGAAAGCAACAATGATGCCTTAGAGAGTTTGTTCACTGGGATGAGGGTACTGTTATTATTAAACTTCCTTCTTCTTATCTCGTAGTTTATATATTTTAACTATTTGAGAGCTAATATTGGCTCCATCGTTGTAATCCGTTCACGCTAACTTAAGCTTTTTCTGACAGTTTAAAAATGAATAAAGCAGTTTCATATCCCTCTTCCTTGCAAATATATTTGGTTCTTTTGACAAGCCATGAGTGCTCTTTAGCAGATGAGCTTCCTTCCTACACTAAATTGAGTTAAAAATCAATTTAAAAAACCATTTAAAAAATTAACAGTACATTTAAATGCAATACAATGTTTATAATGTAAAGCAGAATACTATATTAGCAGTCTCTGGTATAATAAAATATTACTAAGATTAAATATTTCCTTATGAAATGCGATTATTGGTATTTTATTTAACCATTTAATAATAATCAAATAGCCAAATTTATTATATATGTTTTAGTGAGGATTTACTCGCATCTAGATATCATTTTTTTAAATTGAAAAATGAGCCCTGGACACGGGGATCATACCCGGGACCTTTGGCTTATTACGCCAATGATTTAACCACTGAGCTATCCAGAAATCCAGGAAATAATAATGATTCCCTAAACGGTATGACCACGTTTAGGGTATCTTTATGGAGAATATCAGGTTATCTAACGTTTTCTTTAATGACCTAGTCCGATCAGTGACAGATAGCAGTCCCTATTCTCTCTTTTTAGTGTATCTATTTACGGTACGCAACCTGTGGGAGCACTACTAGGTTGCAATAGTGGCCCGCGGGGATAGTGTTTTGTCTCCCGCCTCTTTACGCGTCGTTTGTATCAAGTTATACTAATATTGTTTGTACTATTTATTGTGTGCATTAGTAATGAGTGAAAATATAAATATACTATTGAATGTCCAGGCAGTACTTATTAGCAATTGACCGGCCATAGTATTTTAACCGTGTAGATTCCTGATAGCTCGCCATTTACTAATTGTAAAATGCTGGTTCCTCTTCAAAGCGATTGTTCTTTGGTTTATTTAACTCTCAGTGGAGTTATCTCAAGCTAGCTAGCTTTTGTAACTATTCTTATAGTAACTCTATAAAATTACGATTAAATACCCCTTGTTACTATTCACTTTAATTTATTTATTATTTATGTGAATACCTATTAGGTCTAAGACTAGGATTAGCTAGGCTCGATTGTCTTTATATATTGTGTCTTAACCTTAAATTAATTTTAGTAGGTTATTTTTGACTGCCGTCATGGTGAGGCAGACGCTCCTTCATAGGATAATGAGCGTGAATCCTAATTTTTAGAGTCAGTAAATTGACCATATGTTCTATCTTACGTCTCCTAGTTCCTTGTCATCAAGGTGCTTATTTCTATTCCTGCCTATCGGGAAGTAGTCAATTATGGTAACTGAATACAATTATCTTAAATGACAATGGACTGTTTGAAATAAAATCTATTTAAAAAAGTATGTAATTCTATTTCTCTTATTTACATTGTATTAAATTGATTTGTTAGACTTAGATATTTCTCATATGTCTCATCCTTCCTAAAACTTCCTTATTTAACTTAGTTTGTAATTGTAATCGTCTTTTTTTTTTCTACTTGGTAGGAGAAGCTAGGATTCAATAAAAATGACATCGTGAAACTAAGTATTGGAAAAATGTTAATTCTCACGCTTTGTAAGAAATGAAAGAATTGATTATTATTTTTAAGGATGTACACAATTGGACTTACGTATTATGTCATGGGAATAACACATTTATTCACAGTATAAGAAATGCTATGTAATTTTTTGTTACAATCAATTATAACTTGTTAAAAATAAATATATTTGAGATTTGGTGATCACTGGCGGGCCTATCTACTGTATCTACATTTTAACAGCAACTGTATTTTGGAGGGCATGATTGTAATCGGAGATTTTTAGTAAATATTAAAAAAGCTCTATTTTTTTTAGTCAAAGATAACTTGGAATTTCGGATAGTCGTGATTCGGATAAACAGATTTCTAGTGTAAAGCTACGTCCATACTTGCGATATAGTCGCCGCAGAAAAAACACCGCGACCCGGTCGCCAGAACGTCAAACAATGTTATTTATATAGAAGACCCAAAGTCACTCTCATTTGCGAGCATATCACTCTCGTCACCTAGTATGACCACCTGCATATAAAACAAGGCTTCGCGAGCCTGCAACCAGACCACGGCGTCTGTGCTGCGGCGACCAGTTCGCGAGTATGGCCGTAGCTAATGGAAAATAAATGTAGAATATTTACAGTCACAATTGTAAATTATTTTGAAATCCTCTTTTCAAAATATACCAGAAGTTATTCTATCCTTTTAATAATAGTTTATGTCTTCCACAAAACAAAGGACTGATAACCATCAATGACATCTATTTGTAGTCAATGCTCAACTGTGATTACACATCCAAAATATCTTGGCAACTGAGTTTGTCAGCGATAAAGTTCAAACATGTTTGTTTCTGAGCTATTTTGGGCGTTGAGTGGTAACGAGCTGTTTTCGCTCACTCTTGAGGTGTGAACAAACCTTTATTGATCCAATGTGTTATGGTTTTTATCGCTCACAAGATCAGTAAAACTTAATAAGGTTTATAGTTTGAAATCGCTTTCTGCTTTAGGGGGCGGCCAAACTGAGCGAGCGAGCGACTAAAATATAAAATAGAACACATTTGGTTGTAATGAGATGTGGCCAGACTGAGCGAGCGACTGAGCGCGCACTCTTGAAAGATAGAACTGGTTCTATTTTTCAAGAGCGCTTGCTCGACTCGGTACAGTCTAGTTTACAGGTGCTAGGCAATATTATTATATGTTGGTTCATTGAGTGCTAGGAAAACTTCTCATTTTGATATTTTTATTAATATCAATAGGTTTAGCACACTTGCTACTAACGGCCTAATGGATAGAGGATGAGAAAACCACAAGAATAAATCACTTGTTAAAACCCCCCTCAGTTCACTCAGCCAAGATTCGGAGCCTCCTCGTCAACAAATAACGAGAGCTATCTGCTAATCACGCGCATCACTTGCCAGTCTGGCCACCCAGTCGCTTGCGCGCTTGTCAGTCTGGCCGAACCCTTATAGCCCTAGAACTGCTAGAAATAGTTCATCGAACCAGCGAATGGACTATGGCTAACATGGCCGCAGTTGTGTTCATCCAATAGAACCTTGATCCTCGACCTCTTATGATTAAACATTATTGTGTTCCCGGAGCGGGACACACTATGAACTTTGCCTCACTCACATTTCAGTTGGGAACAACAAACAAACAAGTGTAGGACTGTGCTTATAGTCCTTGAAAGTATAGTCAAGAGACTGGCGGGTCTTTGAAGAGTGTTCAGCACGGCTGACTGACCCCAAGGTTCCATCGCATTGGTACAGTCTGCACACAATAGTGATAATTTATTGTCAAACTGTATTAGTTTTTATTTCTTTAGTTCAATAATTGCACATTTCTATGAAAATGCACCATTCTTAATATGTAATTTCAAGCTATGTATTGTTGATTATATTACGCCACGTCTTACTACCCGTCCAGGCTATCTGTATTTACTTACACTAATGGGATAGGGATGTAAGAGATTTAATTTAGAGGAATTATAAAAGAATTTGCGCCGAAGGAAATTGGGGATTTAAAGCACCCGACTTAGATACAAACCTCAATTTATCACCGGTAAGTCAGACAAGAGGAGTTTGACGTTTATTCCACGTACTCACCGATGATTATTGTACTCAGTATGAACATTTAAACTCATTAAAAACCTTGTACACATTTTACTAACACATGCCTTGTTTCAATCCACGAGAGTATTTAATTGAGCTTCCAAAACATGCGAGATCTGAAGCTATAAAACCCTAATGATGAACGGTGCGCTCGGTGAGGCTCTTAAATGTAAGTTCTCCTTTAGTATCTGGCACACGAATGACCTTGCCGCTGTATTTATCTGCATACATTAACACACCAGGAGTTCAACCAGGGTGGGGTATGTAGGTTATGTAGTCTACGTATACTAAGGTTCTGGCTAGAAGGAACTTTTAGAAAATACAAAAGCTTTTTATTTTATTTAGCACCACGTCTTACTACACGATCGGTTTATACGCTTAAGTACTAATTACGTTAATGTGCTAGGAATTTAGAAGGTTGAATCTAGGTTAAATGAACCTTCATTTGCGTGGAGGGAGAGTGGAAAACCATTTAGGAAACACCTCCTCCAGTTCACCCAAGTCAGATTTGAACCTCGAGCTTCCCGTCCGCGGCAATCTAGCTCAACACGAAACTAGCAGGTTGGCTAACTATGCCACCGAGGCGGGTGAACTCTTATTCAGTGGTCGACATTGCTAGCATTTTACCGTTTTATTAGTATTATTTATTAGTTATTGATAAAATCTATCATAAGTGACAGTTTAAGATCATATGACTTGACGTATGAGAATATTAGAATTGTTATATAATATTTTATAGCTGTCAAAAAGTTTCTTTCCATCTAAATCATACTGTAAACACAAAGAAATAGAAAGGTAGATTTTAAAGGTGTAAAATAAAAATAAAAATTTGTTTATAGTCATCAATCAAAAAAGAGTAAATATACTATTATTTTATCAGTAATAAAACTGTTACACGCGGATTAAACGTCAAAATAATCCAGCTTGATTGATCTGGGAAGGGAAGGTCAATAATCGAATACCAGCCGCGTCGGGTTTACTGCGGATAGTTTTCCTGAATGGTTTCACACTCCACCGTCATGCAAAAGTGGGTACAGCTTTTCTAAATTTTAAATTCCTCCTTTCTAACCCAGTAGCATAATTAATAATTATAATATGGATAGCCCGGATGTGTGGTAAGAAGCGATGTAAAAGAATAGGGTCTATGATATCAAAAGTGATAGATTTTGTGTACCACATCTTATTACCAGTCTGGGATATCCACTTATTTAATCTAATGTGATAAGGATGTGAATGGTGGAGCTTAGCGTAAATGTACCCGCATTTTAGTAGATATAGAGAGAATTTTTTTAAAAAATCAGCAAATCTGAAAAGAATATGAAATTCGACCTCTCCATTACTAGAAAACAAGAAAACACGAGACTGACGCCTTTTCCTTGTTCACACCGGTGCGGTTAAAAGGGATAGTTGCAGAACATATGACTAAATATATGAAAATATCAAATTAGTTTTAGTAGCTTTTTTCTAGCCTATCATCTTATGGCAACCCCTTTCTAACGAAGAAAGTAGAACTTAATTTGAGTAAATAAGATAAATTCTTATACTTCTTTCTAGAACGTTTAAAACTAATAGTCCTGTGAACAATAGGCCTCTCTCCCTTCAAAAAATGCTAAATACATTATGTTAAAAATGAAAACTCTGGAGAATACATTAAGGGTAAGAAAATTATAATAATTATTTTATCATGATCTTATAGCTACCATATTCTTCAGATTTATTTTGGGATTTCCTGTTGAAAAATCTCCTACCATTTACTCTTGGATATGAAGCATATTAAAAAATTATGTGAATTCTTAGTTTGGCCTAAGTTCAAGGAATATCTATGCTAAATTTAGCTAAAATGGATCCATGCATTTGACAGTTATTCCCTAGCAAAGATACGAACAAACATATTTATACATAGTTGGATGAAATGGCAAATGGTCAAGTTAAAACAAAACCTCGCTATGTTCAGTCAATTGGTGCTATTGATGACTAAATTATAGGACTGGAGAGAGGGTATGAGGAAAACCCAGATATAAATCACATGTGGAAACCAACCACCCAGTGAATTCAGACAGGATTAGAACCTTGACCTCACCATTACGGTCCTACAATTTATTACGATACTGAGTCCATAGAGCTTTGATCTTATAATAAAATGCCTAGAACAGTTATTGGGTTTTTGCTTCACTCATACAAGCTCATTTACGGCTTAAGGGATATAAACCAAAAATTCTAAGATGATAAAAACACTTTGAAAATAAATATATATGTATTTTTTTATTTATTTAGCACCGCGTCTTACTACCCGTTCGGTTTATACGCTTAAGTACTAATTACGCTAATGGGTTAGGAATTGGGAAGGTTGAATATAGGGAAAGTGAACCCGCATTTGCGTGGAGGGAGAGTGGAAAACCACCCCCAGTTCACCCGACCGAGATTCGAACCTCGATCTCCCGTTCTCGGCAGTCGAGCTCAACACGACTAGCGCGTTAGTCAACTACGCCACCGAGGCGGGTGAAAATAAATAGAAACAGGAAATTTGAAATCGCTATCTATATACTTATCTCCAAGGTGAGATAAGGAGGAGAACAATTCGGCAAGATCACGTGATGTGACGTCAGAGGTCCCCTTCCCCTATTGCGCTAAATGCTCCCATCACGCTATTTAGTTGGCCTGCCCCTCTACTCCCCAAACCTTTCAGACCGAAGGAGCCCTTGAACCACATACTGGAACGCTCATAACAAATTGTACACTTAAGACCATTCAAAAAAGGCCAGTTACACACTTCAATGGCTGCATGGTTTAAGGCATCACTCTTGCAACATGCTAGATTGTCTATGACGGGGAGGTTGGAGTTTGATCCCTGTCGGGTGTAAGGAGGATGGTTTTGCCTAAATGTTTTCCCACTCTCTCACTACGCAGATGCGTACACACTTCCTATAAATTCAAACTCCCTCATTCAAACCCATCAGCGTGATTAGTAAATAGAATTACAACCCAAACAGACGTGTTGCTAAAAAAAATACTGACAGTTAAAAGCATAAAACATCACAGGTTCTGGCTGCGCCTTTGGCAAATGTCCTCAATACAGTTTTGAAACAAATTGGTAATCTCAATCAGTGATGTTATTAAAATTAATAGTATCCGACACCTTAGCTCAGTCGGTAGCGTGTCTGACTAATAAATTAAAGGTCCCGGGTACAATTCATGGAATTTCCAAAAACTTTATTATTGGTGAAATATGGGTCTACCCTTTCATAGTGATGAATTAATGACCGGGGACTGGATGCTGTGTCTGTCCTAGTCTTAAGTTATATTGTAAGGCATATGGAGCTACGACAGGCCTAGCCAGTCAACAGTGGAAATATAATTATATGACTCGAATAAAAAACTGACCAAGACTATAGGCTGGAAACAGTAATGGATGTAAAGTAAGGCGTGAAAAACAAGGACAGAATAGTCTAAAATGGCCTCACGGAGATTGACATTACTATAAAGGAGCCCAAGGGATCCACGGAGCATAGTTTAAAAAACGCTGCTCTAACCAATGACTCGATTCACAATATCACATTTATAGAAGCTATTTTTTATTTGGTATTATTTTTAGGGATATTTAACGTGCATTTTTTTTTAACATTTTGATTATATAAGACGCCACTTAGAAGGATAGTGGGAAACATTTAGAAAAAAACTCAGTTGACCAAACTGGGATTCAAACTCTGATCTCCCCGTAATCAGCAGGCTAGTTTAACAAAAGACTGAAGCCTTAGACCATTCCACCACTAAATCGGGTTAGACAAAACTTAAAATTAACTTAACTCTAGAAGGTACACAACATGTAGGCCTAGTCCTACAGTTGTCAAATCATCACAATGAAAAGAAAAACTTAAATTAGTTTATCAATAATATATATATTTTATCCTACTCAGAAATGGACCTGGGACCCTTAGCTCACTAAGGAGACGCACTGTCTTATTTTTTCTACTTTTTCATGTGTACGAAGTATAAATAAAATATTTTAATTTAAAAAATTGTTTTGTAAATATCGCGTCTTAATGTTCTACCCGTCTGTACTAACCGTATATTTAGTCAACATTTATAGATTGATAATGGAGAAGGTAGTTCGTGTGAAGAGAAATAGGGAAACTAATCATCATCATCATCATCATCAACTGTTTCCAGCCTGTGGCCGGGTAAATTTAGTAAAATGCCTCCATCTTCCTCTATCCTTTCACCACTCTTCCTCCTTTAATTTCTTCCATTCTTCTTCTCTCTCTTCAGAAACTATTTAGGAAAAATCCCCCTTAGTAAACATGGCTGGGATTATAATCCCGACCTCACCTCCCTGTCACCGGCAAACCAGATGATGTTGACACTTGAGGGCCGGTCTAATGGCTACCGCATAAATATTGCTATCGGGAGGTTAAAGTTAGCTACCAGTTAAAGGTTATCAGCCACTTTAATAATTTACGCGTATTATGAACTGAATTTATCTGCTGGATAGCTATTTGTAGGCTAAATATATGTTTATGTATAAAAAGCAATGTTGGTACTATTTTACTGGTGTGCGCATGCGTATAAGCCCAGACGCGGCCTCTACAACCTAGTGAGTGGCGAGAACGTTAAACATTTGTTAAATAATGGCGGCTAAACGAGTGCAAGGAAACAGATGGCGTGACGTGAGGGCAGAAGCAAAGTTGTCTTGCAAGTACTAATTTCGGTGTCTGCTAAAATGTGGTCAATAGTTGGGTACAACGTTTACAAAATTTCATTTATTGTACTCACATTGTGATAATTTGTTCTTATATAAATATAAATCTACAAATAGCTTGTCAGTTTATATAAAAGTGTGAATTAAATGTTCTAACTTTATATAGTTATAGCCCGGGCCTGTGCTTATTAAACATGTGGACCAAGATTATAACCTAAAAACAGATTCTGATAGGCGAAACTTCATTAAAAACAACGCGTCACTATGGCAACAACCATTTTAACTTTCAGATAAAAGTTATCAGATACTTAAACCTATTGATAAAAATGTGATGGATAAATACATTTTATCTGGCAGATAAATGCTATCTTGCAGTCATAAGACGCACTTTTAACTTATCGACCCGATATAAATATTTATCTACTAGATTAATATTTATCCAGGAGTCATAATATCAGCCCTTAGTATGCATGACCACCGATGTGGATTAATATGTTACTGAAAAAAAACTAATTTGAGATTCTTACAGAAAAATACTTTAAATGTGTTCCCGTCTGTTTGTGCGACTTATGGCAGTTGAAACAATTTTGTTTGAACGTGATGTTTAAGAATATTTCACTTTCATCTCAGTGGAAGATTTTTTAACACCACGCCTTACTACCTGTTCAGGTTACACGCCTATGTACTGATTATACTAATGAGTTATGGATTATAAAGGCTTAATTTAGACGAAATGCAACCTCATTTGCGTGGGGGAAGAGTGGAAAACCATCTAGGGAAACCACCCTCAGTGCACCCGACCAGGATTGAACACTGATATCCCCGTCTTCGGCAGTCTATTCCAACACGAGATTAGCGCGTTAGACCACGCAGCCACCAAAGTGGGTTGGAAGATATTTATGATCGCAGAAAATAAAAAAAGAAGGGTACTTTAAATGAAACAAAGAATTCAAAAACCTGGTCACGTGAGCAAGCAGACAAAGGCGTTGGTCAGTGTATCAGAGGACCGATTTCAAATCTCAGGCGGGTGTAGGCTACTAATGTGGGTTTTCCTAAATGTTTTCCAACTTTTCCTTCACGCAAATACTAGTTCACTTCATCTCAATTGAACCAGACCTATCACTACTTGATCACTGTATTTATGTGCATCCGACCATGCAATGTACACTAGAAAAAGCCCTAAATAATAGATTAACACTCTCCATCTCATTATAACTTATCGCATAAGTGAAACGAGAGACCTAAAACTGTTTGTAAGATTTAATTTGCTTTCCACTCACAGATTAATTGCTATTTATGATAAAATGAGGACCAAGTAAATGTGTTTTTGTTTTGTCCTTTGTTTATGCACTGACCCTGAGATTTACCGATATTTACATGGAGGGCAGCGTTTTAGAATAAGTGTGCACGCATTTGTAAATAGGGAGGGTGTTAAACCATTCAAAAAATGTGTGCCTCAGTAACCAGGCCGGGATTTGAAACTAGATCTTCCTGTCTCTGTCATACCAGACCGGACGAGAATTATGCCTTTTTTCCACATATCCACTGGTCAAGTTTAATAGAGGCCTGCATGCACACGATAAATAATATATTTTGTAGTCATTTTTGACAAAATATACAAATAATAATAATAGTTTCCAGACGCGTATCGAATTTTTCAATATAGCAATGCTCTCAAGTACGTATCTAGGATGTAATTTGTAATTTAGGGTTGTGGGTTAAAAACTATAAAAATTAAAATCGTTAAGTTTATCTTCTTAAATTAAAAGGCCACGGAAATATTCGGTCGCAACAGATACACAATATTTTGGATGAATGTAACAGGCGACCTTTTACCTTGGAGGTGGGATAGCTTACAATGAATCATATAAATTATTTTGATAGCTTAATAACCAATAGTAGCGTCTTATAATAATAATATTTAGCACCGCGTCTTACTACCCATTCGGGTTATACGCTTAAGTACTAATTACGCTAATGGATTAGGAATTGGGTGGGTTGAATTTAGAGGAAGTGAACCCGCATTTGCGTGGAGGGAGAGTGGAAAACCATTTAGGAAAAACCACCCCAATTCATCCTACCGAGATNGGGTTGAATTTAGAGGAAGTGAACCCGCATTTGCGTGGAGGGAGAGTGGAAAACCATTTAGGAAAAACCACCCCAATTCATCCTACCGAGATTCGAACCTTGATCTCCCCGTCCTCTGTGGTCGAGCTCAACACGACTAGCGCGTTAGCCAACTACGCCACCGAGGCGGGTTAGCGTCTTATAAATTTCATTTACCAGCTTGAAAAGGAGAATTTTAAATATTCTTTTCAGAGCATCTTTTTACTACCCTTCTGGGATGTACGGGAAGATATAATTCAGAAGATATTATTTACATTTAGATGGAGAAAGAGTTGGAAACCATTTAGACAAAATGTCCTCAGAATACCCGACCGGGATTCTAGTCCCGACCTCCCTGTCATTGGAAAACTATACTAGAAGAGCCTGTATTTTAGTCCTCGTGACCACCGATGTGGGTTTCATTATAAATAAATACAGCCTGCTTCGATGGCCGCATGGTCTAAGGCGTTATTCTCGCAATGTACTAGACTGCCAATGACAGGGATTTTGGGGTTCGATCCCGGTTGGTGTTTTTTTCTAAATGGTTTCCCACTCTCTCCATGAAAATGTGGATACACCTCCTTTAAATTCAACCTACCTCATCCCTACATTAGCGTAGTTAGTACATAAATTATTGTCCAAATGGGTATCAGGGAGCGGTGCCAAAAAAAAAAGTTTTATAGTTAGAAATTTCTAGCCTTATGTGTTATTTTCTCAAATTTGACAGCGAAAGAATAGGCTATTTATTATGTGTATATTCTAAGCGTTTCATCGTACCACGCGATTACACTATAGCTTGGTAGTGCTGTCTCCCTCTAGCGTAATGCGGCCTTCCCGCCTCTCCCCTCTCACCCACAAGCCCGCAACCTTCCCCTCCCCCCACTCCGTGTCGCAACCAGCGAGACGAAAACTACAAACCAGTATACCCGGTCATAGCGTCTGACTAGGAAGTATTTTCGGTCGTTTCTTCAGTGGTGCAAAAAGGTATTTTAAAAAAAAGTTGAGATTTCGTCATTATTTAATAAACAACTACATATTCAATCGTTTGCGACAGGTGTTATGAATCATTATTATCATTAAAAAGTGCAAAGTGTATATTATAATTCCAGAATTACTGGAAGTACACATTTAGCTCGTGACAGCAAGGTAACGCCCACTTTTTGTTTACTGGTAAGTTGTTAATAAACCGTTAATAATGTCTTCTTAATACATGTTTGCGTTCAACGTCATAGTGATAAACGATTTACTCTAAAACGTAACGGATGAAAAGGGTAATTTAGAAAAAGTGCACACTCATTAGCATGAAAAGAGAATGGGTTAGTCAGGGACGAAAACTACCCCCAACATTTCACCCGGTTGAGATTTAAACTAATTTTACTCCTTACGCCGGCCTGAAAGGTTGGGGTTCTACTTGGTTCGAGACCCAGTAAGGCCCAGTTTTTAATGGGGTTTTATTTTTTTCCGTAAGAGTACCCAAGCATCTAATCTTAAATACCCTCTTCATCTCTATTTACCGAGATTAAGTTTTTAGTTTAATTATTTGAGACGATTTTTTACAGTTATAAATATATAGTATGATTGTTTATAAAAAAATAATTACGTATAAATATTTTATTTTACAAACCTCAAAATGGAACATAGTTCTTAACATGTAGACTGTGCTGCTACAGTTAAGTTTGTTTGTAAGTTGTGTGTGGACTGTGGACATACCTGTGTTCATAAATTGTAATTTTTATTCCAATAAATTAGTATTTTTTTAAATATAGCTTGTAAAAATTAATTAACTTAAAAAAAACACTGAAAAGGATTTTTGAGATGTTTTAAATCACATCGGTTTTTCCTAAATAGTTTTCCATGCAAATGTGGGTTCACTTCCTCTAAATTCAACCTTCCCAAATCCTAATCCATTAGCGTAATTAGTAATTAAGTGTATAATCTGAATGGTTAGTAAGACGCGATTCCAAATAATAAATAAATAATTAAATCGCATCAATAGTATTTTTGGCCTTCGCCTTGAATGAAGTGCAGACATATTGGAGGGGGGTATGTTTTCTTTCAGCTCCTAGAAATACTGTGACGTAGTTTGATAGTGCCTTGATGTAGAGGAGAGCACAGTTTAATTCCTTGGAAGTAACAGGAAGGCTCAGTTCTTGGAACAGACGGTACTACTCGGCTTCTAATGGGGTCATCGTAAATACTACGCTCCTAAACATTTCGATAGTGGTTGACTCGTTTATGAATGAACCGGTGTTTGTTTATATATTATTAACCCGTTCGGCCTTGCCCCATGGGCAAGTGGTTAGAGGGGCTAAATGCAGGGATAGAGAGACTTGCATCAATCATGGGGTATTGAGTTTAATCCCTGGGGAGTGCTTTGGTTTAGTACGTTTATTCCTTATTTTGGCACAAAGATACTACCAGACTTTTTATGCATCAAAATAAACATACTTTGTTACCAGACTTATACAGGATGATTCTAAACTCTCTGTACAGACTTTAACGGGAGATAGGGACCAGTGAAACAAACCTTTTTCGTTAATGAATGTACGTCAGCACACGTCACCCTTTGATACTATAGGATGCTGTTGGTACATAAATGAAAGGCAGAGAGTGTGAGCAACGTTTTTATTTACAGAAGTTGATCAAAGGAGCAACCGCCAACAGTAATGCATGCATGTCAGCTATCTCAGAATCCTTGAAGCGATTCACGTTACACGTATGAGGCGCGTGTTACGAATGACGACTGTGAAAAACAGCCATTTGATGACACCGCCCTCTAGCACCTAAGGGTGACGTCTGCGGAGATACATTCATTGACGAAAAAGCTTTGTTGTAGTGTTCCCTATCTTCCAATATAAATTTTGTAGAGTGTTTCGAATCATCCTGTATATTACGACTATTGGTTTCTTGGATTAAACAATAATAGCTCAACAAGCTGGTGCAATAAAATACCTTGGTTTTCACTTATTTCCACACAATCCATGCACCAAAAAGTTTCAAGAAAAACAACTAAAACTATGTTTCATAACAATATCATCCATCCTAAGTGGTCGTCCGTAAGCCAGGTTACGCTGTTGAGAGGGGAAGAAAGGGTATTTCTAATGATGTTTCATTGTGGGAGAGTGGATACATCAGTGTTTCGTAGCACAGCTCTTACACTTAAAAAGGTCTCTTAAGATGGGGTGCTAGTGAGCGTGAGTTTAGGGCAGTATTTTCCAAGTTTTTATAGCATAAACATTTATTTGGCCAAAATA
>CABFWB010001524.1:0-40124 GCA_902151455.1 Timema bartmani
ATAGATATTTATTATATCGATTGAAAACTGTAAACATTCACAGATCATCACTGTAAAATTAGTACAAATCACAGATCATATTAGAGAATGAAGATCTTTGGCTCGAGTTGTTACGTTAAATTATGTGAGTCGTGATCACACATACTTTAAGTTAACTTTGAGTGAACGTTACGTTAAGTTAACGTCAAGTTGATAGTGATCCCAGCATAAAGTCTGTTCACCCTCCTACAGTCTCTCTACCATAAACAAGGAGATAAATAGCTCCATTTTTTAAGATTAACTGTTTAATTATTTGTCTGATTTCTGGCACAAAATTCTTTATCAGTGCACTGTAGTTAATATGTCAAATAAACTCATAAATACGTTTATAGTCGGCTATGGGCAGCAATGAGTTTATTATGCTACCTAGATAAAGTGTTCAAGTCCCATTTTAAAGTTTTAACGAGTTCGGAGAAAAGATAAAAAGAAACCGTTACGTTGGCAGTTTTTGTTACTAGCATAACGCTCTGTCACACGGCTGATGTTTCCGTACTTATTTAAGTTCTGAATTCAGTAAGTAAACTATTACCGTATGAAGAACCAACTATCATGGTAACTATTAGAAAAACCAGTATCCATAATGGAAACTCGCACGTAATTTAGTAACAGTACCGGTCTTAGCTTTCAATGATATTTAAATACAGACGCATGCGCAGAAGAGATACAAGTTTTCTTACTTTAGAAAATTAGACGTAGATTTCCTTATCTTTCAAAGAAAAGTAAAAAGCAATATTATAGTTTTGAAAAAAAGTTTGATGGTACATTAATGTTAAATGTGTTTTATAGATATATTTTCGAAAAAAAATATGTTGAATCGTTTAAAGACACACATTAAACTCTTAACATTATATAAACTCAATCAGGTTTATGAAAATATTTTTAATTTTTTGTTTGAAACTTTTATCTATTCACAAAACGGGGATGAAAATAATGAGCATGTGAATACTCCTTGTACATATTTAGTAATATCTACTTCATTAGCTATTTCGTAATAATTTTCACCATTGTTTGAATGCAAGTTTATTTACTGAATTAGGAACGAAAACATCGCGTGTGTGTATGGGGAGTCATGATGATGATGATGATGATGATAATGATGATAATTATAATATAAATGAATTGAAGAAAGCAAAGAAGGACTGAGAGAACAGATTAACCCACCTTTAATAAATTCTACTTACGCCAAGAATTTCTCCTAAATTCGTGAAGGGGGTGTAATTTTTTTTATAAGTTGTTTTTGAAACCTCTGTAAATATTCTTTATTAAAAAAAGAAGTATATTTACGACAGCAAAATTCTAACTGAACACATAATGGTGATGACACCCGCACTAATGGGCACATGGGCAGAGACGTAAGTCTCGTCTTGTTCTGTGTGTCATTACCACAGGAGTTCGGGGTTAGAATCTCAGCTGGCTATACCATGTGTCCACATTTGATTTTTCACCTTAATTTATCTATTCCGTATTCACGCTGACGCGGGTGCACTTTTTATATCCTTCCACATTCACACCACCTTAAATTAATCCACTAACAACCTTGGTGGTAAAAGTTTTAACAAACTAAAGTGTTAACGAAGATAGCCTTTGGTCCGAACACAAAAGGTAAGAGATCCTGTGCCCCGGGAAATGGCCATGACCTCTTTTAAAACCGAACAAAAATGAGAAAGAAACTGACGTTATCTCAAGAAGGCCGCCTACCAGAGCGCTGAGGTGCGTTGCAGATGTCCAGAAACCCCATGGTATCTAAGAAGTGATTTATTATTTCCAAATATGGCTCACATCTAAATGGAGGTCTATATAGGATTCAAATTCATACAATTTGAGTTTTTAAATAATAAAATGAGGAAAATGTTAAATTAGCTCATTTTCAAGAACGTTTTATTAAAATGAGTTCTGATATCAAAGTAAATAAATAAACAAATATAGGCCTATAGCTAGCCTTTATATAAAAATAAATTATTTTTAACAAGGCCACAGCTTAATATTCTAAGTTAAGGATTGTTTTTAGTGGTTTTGAAGCTTCAGAGCTGCCATTTTCATAATAAATATAGCACTTCCCTTCATGTAGCTCACCCCTTAACTCGAGATGTTCCCCAGCTACATTTAAAGATATGGAGCATTGCCAGAATTTAGGAACATGGTGCTAGGCTTGCTGAAAGACTAGACTGAGTTGATTAGATATGTATATTCCCAACCTGTTACCTAGATATTACAGTTCTTGTAGCTACTGTTTGGTGTTTAGTGTTGTTGTCTTAGGTAAAGCGTCTGGGCCCTATGTTTATTCCTCCTACTCATCCGGTTCCCTTTGGGCTCCCTGTCTCTGACCGCCAAGTATTGTCACTATTACGTTAGAATTGAAAATTGAACCTTTGATACACTATTCCCAACAAGATTCGAACCGTTTAAATTATTATTATATTTTTCCTCCACTTGGGTTAATTAGCTATTTTTGGATGGAACACTATCCTCCTCCCAACCCCCCACTTTCCCCTTGTGTCCAGTAATTGTTTATGAAAAGTAGCTCAACAGTTTGAATCCCATCTCTGGTTCGAAACTATATAAACCCACAATAACGTACGCGCCACGCACAGCTCAGATACGTTACCCTGAGGGGTAATTTATCAGTTCTCCCCGAATTCTGAAACTACATTGAAGAGAGAGGGTTAGGTCTGAAGGAGGGTGATCCCTCCAGAAGAGAGAGGGGAGGAAGGGGGTGAATACAACCCCTCGGTAATCGTGTAAACCAATTAGTCGCAGCCCCTCCTAAGAGCTTAATACAAGCGGAATTGGATTGTGCGGACACATGTGGAGCTTACACCGTGGCTGCAGTGCTGTCCAGCGGATAATGCCTGCACTAACAAGGAGCAGAGGAAGAAGAGGCTATGAAAGGACTGTTTATTTTCTAACAAATTCGGTCAATTTGTTAAGAAAGGTAATTAAAAACAGCTCACGGGGAGAAAAGGTCCAGGGGGAGGGGGTGAAATATAATTAACTATAGGCCAGGAGTTCAAATAGGGCTACCAATAAAAACAAGTTAAGAGTTATTTTTGAAATATATTATAAGTAAGTTTCGGGGATTTTTTGAATATTTTGTGACCTTTCAGGTGGTTAGAATAGTATCGGATTCTTTTAAGGAAGTGAATAAATTAATTCGAGAATAAAATAATGGATATGCAATTATTACTAGGGAACTTGATAAGGTCAATTCTCGGAACGGTGGGCACGCGGATAAAAATGTCAGTCTCGTCTAGTACCAGTATGGGTTTTCGGGTGCTGTGAAAGTTTATTTTCCTTCTTTTATTTTTTACACTGTGTTTTATTAAATGTCCAGGCAACACGTATTTAACTATATTAATGAGGGGACATGTAGGACATCAGTACAGCCGACAGGGATCCTAAACCCAACTTCCCCTTCAATGGCTTACCAGACTAGACAAGCTTAACCCACCTACCCATCGATGGGGGGGTGCCCCCCTTTCCTAAACGTGCCACTCTCCTGACTCTCCTTAATGACGTGTACATTTCCTATAATTTGCACCTTCCTCCAGACCCCCCACGAGGAAAGGAGCTGTAATTGATATCACAGAACCAAACCTGGGTTTGGGTCAAAGGTTCAAAGGTAAAATTATTTTTGTAATATATGGAATAAAATAAAATACAAAATATAATGTGAATGACAACCAATGAAATAAAATGTTTACCTATACTAATATAATTATTGTATGCCCAGTGCCCAGACCATCCGATGGTGTTTCCTCCGAGGAACATACCGGAAGTTAAAGAATCTCTCAGCAGTTTGAGTAACCAGCTTAAAATTTAGCAACGCTTTTGGACGGTCCTGGGGCCCCCAAGCGTTGAGCGCGAGCTCGCATTTCTGCTGAGCTACAACACAATTATTAAACAGTTTCCATGCAGAGTGGCCAAGAAATCAAATTTATTATACTTTTGGTAAGTTTGGTAAACGTTCGTCAACTTCTGGAAGCTGAAGGGTATTTCAGGCTTGATTTATTTGATTTTTAAATCTAATTTGATTGGTAGTAAAATTCTTATAAAAGGGGGTTCCGGGTTTTGTCGCTGATATCGGACCTGGTTTTGAGTACCTGGTGGACCCGCCGTTCCTTCTACCTATTCTATCAGTGTAGATATGTGGATAGCTCGGACGTGTGGTAAGACGTGGAGGTTGGTATGGGGCCAACCAACAATAGCTCGGGGACACGGACAAGGAATACACCAGACACTCAGCCTTACGGGTGTTTCGCTGCAACCCTTGAGCCAGGTTGAATCCTTGGACACTGGGAAGTGCCAGTTGCAGTCCTCAGTGATACAAACATTCCCAAGTGAAGCTCACTTTCAAATTGTTCGTTGTAAAGAGGTTGTGGTCCTAACACAATATAACAGCTACCATCAAACTACCCCCCTCCCCCCCAATTCACCCCATATTGCTTTTAAATAAAAAAAACTTTTTCAGACAAGTAACTAGACGTTATTTATAAATTATCTACAACTAGACAGTTTGCAAACATTCGCTTGGATAAAAAATAATCATTGAATTCTACGTTTTATTTGTTATTTGTAAGTTTGAGTATACTCGTTTGCGGGTTTGGCTTATGGGAAGGGGAAGGGCCGCTACCTAAACCTAGCTTTGTGAAAGCCGTTTTATTGACACTAGAATGCAATATTTGTCTGTTATATAGTAAAACTATCTATAAGTGAACTGTTTCTAAAATACCTGTTTGATAGCAATGTTGTCACTTAGGACTGCAAGTAGCGATCTCCGTGTTAAAAGATACAAGCTCTCTCAATGATTGTAGCCATTTTAACCTGAAGGCTGTGGGTCTGTGCTCGGGGGTCATCTCCAAATAACGAAACTTGCCTCTAAAAGAGATATCCATCCCTCTACTAGGATGAGATTGGAAGGGACAAATGGATCGTAAAATTGAATTTAAAAAAAACAACGTTATTTCGACTATCGAAGGAAAAAAGAGAAAAATGTAACCCTTAGAAAGAGTTTTGCGACAAATATAAAGATGGTAGGTTGTTCTCGCTGTTGAACATTATAAAGGCCTTTATAGGGGGGTTGATTTTATGAAGGGGCTGTAACTGGGAGAGATAATAGCCCTCGCCAGAAATTACTAGACCATTTCCTCCGTTCTTGACGGTCAATTGAGCAATGTATTACGTATGCGGTGCACACTAGATTGGTTTTTGTCATTCTTGGAAAAAATATTAACCGCATCGATGGGCCCGTGGACAAAGTTTCATTTAGTTTGGTATTACTGGTGACTAGGGATGGCAATTTTCCCTAATATTTTGATATATTTATCATTTGATATATCGAAAGCTATGATATATCGATATCGGTTGTTTCCGATACATTAAATTACGTTAGTCTGGGCAAACTTGAATGGCGGTAATAAGATTGCTGCTGATCTGTAATGCTAATTTTTCTTCGCCTCTTTTCACTTTTTAATATTTTATTTAGCTGTTGCAAATAGCAGACCAATTTAATAAAGACAGAAGAAAAAAAAATCGACTCAGTTAATAAACAAGAGAAAAAATTTCTAGTTATCTTGATTCATGAGCTTTAAATCGTAGTCCAATACATAAAACATACAGATAATTATATCGATATATCGGATTCAAAAACATCGATATAAGTATATTAATGTATTTTTCAATACATAGATATATTTTATGTCAATAAATCGTTGCCATTCCTACTGAGGACGAGAAGGTCTGAGCTTGAATCCCGGCTGGATGTACTAAGTGTGTATTTTTAAACGGATTCCCATTCTTCCTCTGAGAAAATATTACTACATATGGAAAATACATGCCCTACATTCTAGATCCTTGATATATAAATAGTATCTTCGTCTGCACCAGCCAGAATAGAACAAGTGACCCCATCATTTGTGGTCCAAACTCCAACACCCTACCTAGTCACTGAGATGGATAAAAACTTATACTGATTTTTTATTACTATTCGAAATATTTTTTTTGCGTTTAACAACAATTTTTTTATATCATTTCCTACCGACAAAATTGAAATGCAAGATTACAAATTATTTCAAAAATAAATTTTAGTTCCACCTTTTGTCTTTTCTATCTTCTCAAGTTATCGACAGAAGTTGACGAGTTCAAGGGAAGACTTTTTTTTAAAAGGAAAAAAGCTGTGTTGACTGTGAGTCTTGAAATATTAAATAAACACAAAAAGAGACAATTTTTTTTTTTCCGAATGACTCTCGTCAAGAAAATGGCATTTGTCGAGTAGAAAAAAACAGAAGACCTAAAAACGAGCTGCATGAAAATGAAATCACTAGATTTACTACGGAGAACCTAAGAGGGCCACCTACCAGAGCGTTCAGGCGTTGCAGACGTACAGAAAAAAAAAATTGTTTAGGAAGTAATTTATTATGTCAAAACATTGCTCAGCTCAAAATGGAGTTGAAAAGTATTAACGTGTTCTTGTAAGATTCAAATTATTTTGGGTTTTTAAATATTCATAAAATTCTGAAAGTATCACAGTTTCAAGGACGTTTCACGCAAAATCTCGCAGATCTGAGACCAAAGTAATTTTTTATGAACATAAAATTAGCCTTTCTTACCAAGGTATTTTCTATCGCTGTCACAATAAACCCTTCTAATATAATTTAGGATGGTTTTCATGGTTTGAAACTTTGGAACTGCCATTTACATAAAGAAATAATGCAGGGTGATGATATTTTTTCTTAAAGTAGGCGGTGCTCTTAAATAATTAGCAAAATTCTATGTAAGTTTGGACATGAGATTCATCTGATCAGGGAGTGATAAATGTGAGGTAGTATTACAGCTGGGCCACGTATACTTGTTATGACTTGCGATTAAAAGGGTGTAGTTAATCCCACATTACAGTTGGGACACGAGTTTCTCCTTGAAAATTGCAAGCAAGGCGTACTAGTGTAGGCCTACTACTTGGTCCCGGCTGTTGTAGCGCTTCATATAGGATGGCTGTAGATATTTTCTCAAACTGAGTGGAAAACAGCAAGTGATGGATAGTAAGACACAACAAAATGCTATTCTAGCCTTGCCTAACCTAACCTTAACAAGCCTAACCTAATATAAGGCAAAGAGATTGGTGGGGCTGCATTCATATGCACCCGCAGGTCTATTATCTGTAATAATCCTCCTGTTCAGTGAACGTGGCCCAGCTAAGCTATGACGATAATCCTTTTGACCAGTGAAAGTGGCCCAACTAAGCTATGACGATAATCCTTTTGACCAGTGAACGTGGCTCAACTAAGCTATGACGATAATCCTTTTGACCAGTGAACGTGGCCCAACTAAGCTATGACGATAATCCTTTTGACCAGTGAACGTGGCCCAACTAAGCTATGACGATAATCCTTTTGACCCGTGAACGTGGCCCAACTAAGCTATGATGATAATCCTCCTGGCCAGTGAACGTAGCCCAACTAAGCTATGACGATAATCCTTTTGACCAGTGAACGTGGCCCAACTAAGCTATGATGATAATCCTTTTGACCAGTGAACGTGGCCCAACTAAGCTATGATGATAATCCTCCTGGCCAGTGAATGTGGCCCAACTAAGCTATACACGATTGAGACAAGAGCTCCCGTAGCCCAACTGTTATTCACCGAAATGTAAGGGATAAAGGGAGGGTGGATGTTGTATCGTGGTGTGGGTGGATAAGTGAGAGTAAAAGAGAATTAATTTATCTCTATTATATGTAAAACAAAGCTATGATGCTGCCAATAAAAACACAAAACATATTTTCCTTATTTCCCTTCCCCTCTTCTATGCTGTAACCATTACAGAACAAATTAACCACCTGACCACTCAGTCACGAAGACATTTAAGATGGAACCAGGGTCCTCTAGATATGTAGCTAGCCTCCCTATCCACTCAGCGTAGCTATGAGTGTTTTTTAATAACATCTACTAGCAAAAGTAACAGAAGATTTCATTAGTGTGTTCCAATATCTGAGGTTTATACTTATGGCTATGAAATCTTTGGTGTTCTATATAAAGTTATGCGTCACGAAAGGAGGATTCTTGAGGTAGCCCAACCGGGATTTAAAATCCTTTTGGTCCAACACCGTAGCTCAGTTGGAAAGTCTGTCTATAGAGCATACGAACCTGGGTTTGATTCCGGGAAAGAATGAAATATCCATACTGGCGAAATGGGGTCTTCCCCTTTCACAGTAATGAATTAATGGCTGGTGGACTGGACTGGGATAGGTATCTGTTCTAGAATTAAATTACTAGGAGATCCGTGTGCTGATATGATCGGTCGGTTTAGAATGTGCACCTTAAATATCTCTAATCTATCACTATAAATATCTAATGATATCGGTCTGTACAAATGCGCAGAAGTTTTTTCATAATTGCCGACGAGCTATGTATCTGAAATTTGAGGCATTTGTAAGATAACCACTCCAAAGTAAAAAGGAGCATGAAGATCTGAAACCCGAAACATTCTAAAATATAAATTTAATTATATCAATTTCTTCTCAAACACAAAACATTTTTCTTGACAATCTCAGTCAAATATTTATTAATATAGATATAATAACGATGGATGCATTGATACTTATTAATCTTAAGTCAACCTGAAGAATGGTTTGATATGATTTACATTCATCTGGCATTCTGTATGCATTCAGCCCTTAAGATGTTTAGTATTACCTGCACCATCTGGTGGAAATTCCATGTACTAGGAGTAAAGAAAATGTAGTGGTTCCCCGTTGGCTTCCACACTTAATTTCTACTAGCGAGCGCTAAAGGGCCTACCAATTTTGCCAGTAAAGGTATTTTCCCATAACTTCCAGGGTTCTTTTATATGCCACAGTTGACATGGGACCGTTGGCTTTACTTCCTCTACAAAGAAAGTTGTGCTGCGGATTCTTATTGCTCAAGAAAAATCTGTCAACATCAGCTGGGTTTGAACCCACGAACATCGGGTCCTGAGGCGAGCATTTTACCCCAAGACTACTGAGGTTGACTATTTATAAATATTATAGGTGGGACGATACCAACTCTTCGATTCCGATTCTTACATTTTTACCTCAATTCTTCAATACTCGATTATTACTGAAATAGGCCTGAAATGAAGTGGGAACGGCCATATTGGTTTATGTTAATAGAAACTAATATGGTTGCCATGATAGGTAAACCTTTTTTCACCAATTTTATTTTATTAGTTTCAAATCTAATCAATGCTTTTATAAGTTTTACCATACAAATATATGGAATAGTTAACGAAAAAATGCGTTACAAATGGCCTTTGATATTTGATATTCATTAATCTCTTAATAAAACATTCACGATCATTTTCACGTATATTTAGGAATCGCAGAATCAAGATTCTCGATATTGATCCTCTCGATACCCTTAAGAATCGATAGGTATCAAGGAATCGAGGAATTGAATTATCTATCTCTAATAAATATAAACATATTCTGTATCCTAGTGTTTGGTAGCAAGGCTCTTGTCGAGAAGGGTGTGTAACTTCGTTCACCCTGAAGGCTAAACTT
Organism: Timema bartmani; assembly: GCA_902151455.1. Classification (NCBI taxonomy): domain Eukaryota; kingdom Metazoa; phylum Arthropoda; class Insecta; order Phasmatodea; family Timematidae; genus Timema; species Timema bartmani. The sequence goes on from CABFWB010001524.1 coordinate 9,573, forward strand.
GCTTGTTTCCGTTATTGTACAGCCAATAAGTTAAGGCCAGATAGTGGAGCCCGTTAGGGTGAGAATGTAAGCTTTCAGGCTAAACGGCTAAACGGAGTGTACATAACACGTTTGTTGGCTATTTATTCTGAGGTATTCTAATTTCATTGTCGACACAAAGAAAGGGGACACAGTAACTTATCGCTCTAAGATAATTGGTCAAATATGTGACAGGATTGTTGTTTATTGATTTAGCGAGACATAGTTTTACGAACTTTTGCCTATCACACTAAAATGACTATTAAAAACACATTTAAAATTCCTTGTATCATTTTGGAATGCACATACGTATACAAATGATAAATAGAACAAACTGACATTTTTTCGATAAAGTTGCCTAATAAATTGATCTTTTAAATGCAAATGATGGAAATTTGACACATTAGCTCAGCCGGTAGCGTGTCCGTATACTGAGCAAAGGGTCCCGAGTTCGATTTCCGGCATGGCCGAAAAATTCCATTGGTGAAATGTTAGTTTACCCTTTAACATTGATAAATTGACAGGCGGGGACTGGATGTTGTGCCTTTTCTAGTCTTAAGTTATATTATAAAGCATATGAAGCTACGACAGGCCTAGAAGCCAGTAGTGGAAAATATATGGCTTGAATAAAAAACTGACCCAGACCATAAGTTAACAACAGTAATGGGTGCTAGTTATTAAATGCGAACAATGGTCAATTTTGTTGATTTAAACGCAAATTAATTATAGCAAAATTAAGTTATTTATTCCGTTACAGACGTCATTGTTCTTTCCTGATATTGTCTGAAAATGACATAAAAATAGTATCAATAGCACAGCTGGAATTTTCTTCTTTACATTCCAATAACCTACAAGAGTTTCCAGTCTGAGAAATTTGTTTCCCTCCACCAAATATCGTTTTGGTAAAAGTATAACTAAAATAAATGTTTTAAATGACAGATGAATGTCATATTTTGACCAAAGGCAAATATTTAAAGATAAAACAAAATAACTTCAGCCTTTATCTTTCTCTTAATAGTACTATTACACTTAAATTTGAGGTTTTTTAAATAATTTTTACTGTGAAAATTGTTTTATTTTCTGACCTTTTATAGAAAGATTCTACTTTTTACTTTACGAAATCAAATCATTTTATTTTAGACCTCGGTAGTCTTGGGTAGAGTGTTAGGGGGTTCAAACCCAGCTGGGGTCAACGAATTTTTCTTGAGCAATAAAAATCAGTAGCACAACTTCCTTTGGAGGGTAAGTAAAGCCCTAGGTCTCATGATTTTAAAATGTAAAATAATCCTTTAAGAAATGTGAAAATACCTTTACTGGCAATATTGGTGGGCCCTTTCACTATCGCTCATAGAAATTGTCATGTGTTTATATAATCAGTCGGTTCAGAAAGTGGACTTTAAATATCTAAAAAAAGATTTACTTACTACATATCAGGATATTCCCAATGAGATACAGCAGTGTGGAAAGAGACGGAATAAAATGAGAAGTTCGCCTTGAGAGGGATCTTGTCTATGTTCTGATAACCCTTTCCCTCTTCCTCTAACGAGTTTACACAGCCACTTTAATATATATGCCTTGAAAACACTAATTGTATTTTTAATTTTACCTTTTTCTTGTTTCCTATTCTAGATAGGTACATGATTCCACGGACATATTTAATCTTCATCCTGTCAGGAAGACTCCTACAGGACATTTTCGTGAACAAAACAAATAGCCTAGGTGGTAGAGGATTTTTAAGAAATATGTTTATAAAAAAACTACTTCAAGGTAAAACTAATAATTTTGTGACACTGTAGGACTATTTTTAGAGTTATTTAATAATGTATGGTTTTTGTTTCAACATTATATCCTTAAAAATCTGAGTAAAACGTTAATTTATTAGCATCGGAAATCCTATCTTGACCAGCCCAGCTCTGACAACTCTACCAACCGAGCTAGTTGGGATCTTCATGTTTGTCAGTGTGCCATACAACTAAAGCGTAGATCCGGACGATCAAGGTTCTAATCTCTGTATGGGTTCTCGTTTTTCAATATGTGCACATTCACTCCACTACAATTTGAGGTGGAAGGAAACACGTGTTAAGGTCCCTATTTTACAGTCTAAAAAACACACACTTTTTTGAACTAAATAAATAAAATGTTGCTTCAGTAGATATGTTTGGTTTAATTTTAATCATACAGACCAAACCAAAAGTTCTTGAATAATTATCATGGTCATCGTGGAATTTTACCAGGTGTTTTTCTCTTCATTAAGAAATTTCTGTTCAAATATATCTATGCTCATAGCAGATATTAAAACAAAAATTTGATGTACGTATAAAATTGAACTAAACTTATCTACTTAAGCATTGTTATTTATTTATGTTGGCCTGAAAGATTTTGTTAGAAAAACAGCAAAAATAATGGACTTAACTCACGTCAACTTCCACTTCACCTTACATATGTGATAAAATCAGCCTGTCGTACAAAAATTAACTTTTGTCTTGATGCGCTTTTCAGACGCCATAGTCTGGGGAGACTCCCGACATGTGGGGAGACTCCGGACATGTGGGGAGACTCCGGACATGTGGGGAGACTCCGGACATGTGGGGAGACTCCGGACATGTGGGGTGACTCCGGACATGTGGGGTGACTTGATGGCCTTTCCGTTATTCACTTTGGTTGTGTTAGTACCAAGTGAATGATGAAACAACTAAAATTAACTGTGTGTTTATAAATAAGAGATAAAGGCTTTTGTGTCACAGCTGCATTTGTTCATTTTCATTTGTGGAAGAATTAATAGATATTATTTTATGGTGAGCCTTAATGTGGACTGAATTTTAAACATTGTTTTAATAACTAGATGGGTGACCTGGTGGTCTAGGGGTAAGGTGTCAGACTTCTGTGCTAGGGGTCCGGGGTTCAATCCTCGGTCTCGGCACAGATTTATCTGATTGCCAAACCCTTCCTTCACCTCTGACAAGATGTGTATTAATCACAACTTGTGAATGTGAGGAATGCCAGGCCTCCACCGTGGTTCGGATTCCACGTTAAACTGTAGGTCCTCCATTTCATCTCACAATCACCCTACCATTGCACATTAGCGTAAGTGCGTATAACCCGAACGGGTAGTAAGACGCGGTGCTAATAATAATAATAATAACTAGATATTCTTTAAGCGGTTTTGGAGTATAGTGATGGAATTATTTTTTTAACATCATGGTTAGCAGTTAAAATAATATTCACATTACATTTGTGTCAAAAGTGTTGATAGCTTGTTTTTCATGATTTTATTTGTTTGTTTTTTTTTGGACATATATGGGGTGGGTGCCTCCATACATTCCAAGAAAATACAAAAAAGTTGTAGAAGGTCTTCCATACAATATGAGAGCTAACCTTGAAACTCAAGTTGTTCGTAAATTAAAAATACCATTAGATTTAAGAAGAGGATGACTTACTCGTTTTGGTGGCCGCATGGTCTAAGGCGCTACTCTTACAATATACTAGACTACTGATGATGGGGATATCCAGGTTCAAATCATGGTCGGGTGAACTGAGGGAAGTTTTTCCAAAATGGTTTACCACTCATCCTTCACTAAAATGCGGGTACACCTCATCTAAATATAACCTTCCTCAACCCTTAAACAATTAGCGTAATTAGTATGTAAGCGTATAGCCCAAACGGGTGGTAAGACGGGGTGAAAAGAGGGTGATTTGTGTTCAAGTTTGTCACTGTTGATTATGTAGAATAACTACGTGTGTGTTTATGTGTAAAGTATGATTTAGGTAGGAAGAACAGTAGAAATTGGTTACTAAAGTTAATAAAACAATTTTTATGTATTCATACATCAAGTCATGTTATATGGAGTTGTCACTTTTGATAGATATTATCAATACCTATAAAGTAGCACAAATATTACAATAAAATATTATCAATGTTGGCCGTGAAGAAATATGTTTGGATTTTCTCTATTATTGTTCTTCCAACCAAAATCAGACTATATATTACGTAGTCTCTTTACACTGGAACCATATAACATTATTTTATATTAAAATATATTTTGTTTGAGAACCATATATATTTAACAATTAATAATGTCTGAAGTCACCTCACTCATATCTAGCTTTGATTTTTGAGGGAAAACTAGAATTGTCCTGAGCTACCCCTGAGTAAGCATTTGTATAAATTTGTCTAGAATCGGATCTGGCTCATACAAATTTTTCAAAATTATCGGATTAAAGTTCACGTAGTAAGAGTTAAAAAGGTACTAAAATGCGTTCGTAGTCACCCCATTGTACGGTATTCTTGCTGTTTGTACCGACTGTACCTTCATACATGACCACAACACATGTGTCCGATAAAGCACACATACGCCTCACTCCTCGACTCAGTAATATTATCCCGCAGTGTTCTGCGTTATACTATTTGCGGTCAGCGCTCCGTTTAAATGAAGAGAAGGGGTTGGTGGGGTCAAAGGGGGGACTTCAAAGGTCCATTTTAAATGAACGAGCATGTAATTTTAATGTAAATTTATTCGTTTCGGAAAGCGGGTACTAAATTAGCTTACGTTTAGGGTCAGAAGTGGACCTCGATAGGGTTTACGGGGATATATGTTTGTCGGTTACAAATAAGATTGGTATTGACAATTCTGTCAGGCAGACATCACGGGGAGCGGTCGGCACAGAAAAACAAGATGGTCTCCGGGCGTGATTGGCATAAAGGACAGTCCTGTAGGTTTAGAATTGGCATAAAGATCGCGCGAACAAAAGCATAAGTCTCGTTGTTGTTTTTGTTTATAGTTTTTAGCGATGGGGAAAGTTATAAGTTTGATTCCCATACAGGATGTTGTAGGGATGGAGATATTAGTATTCCTAAATAGTTTCCTCTCACTCTCTCTCTATGAAAATGACGAAGAAGGAGGTTGTCCGGTGTCCTATTCAGTAACATCAGAGCCAACAACGGTATAATCTAGGGGGTAAATATCATAAGCTATTTTTTTTTAAGGAAATGCACAATAACTAGCGGAAAAGATGCATGGTAAGACCACAGTAATAATTCATGTATGTTAAATCACCATCCAGTGCAAACAGCTGAGGTTTGAACCATGACCATCTCTCCAAGGGTGGCAAAGGTAAATTTTGCACTCGGGCGGGATTGCTTTTTGGCAACCCCCCCCCCCCCCTACATAACGGGGGATACTAGAATAGTATGAAAATAATCCTCAAAACCGACAATTCTAAACCTAACGTAGCATGAACATGATAAGAAAAAAAAACTGATGAGGACCATTACAAATATCTTCTAAGGGCATCCAGCTTAAAAAATTTGTTTGTGAAAGACTACTTCAAATAGCTCAAGTGGTATCTAAATTTCAAAAAATAAATCAAGTGAAGTACATTCTAAATAGCTTTTAGGGCATTCCAAAATTCAAAAAATTTGGGGTGAGCACCACTTCAAATACAGATTCTAGGGAATCTTATTTATATTTAAAAAAAATCTGCTGAGCACATTTTAAAATAAATAGCTACTAAGAAATTTCCTAAACTTAACTGGGGGAGAGGAGAGTATAAAGTCCAAAAATAATTTTTTGTTCTTGCGCCCCCCCTTCCGCCCCCCCCCCACACACAAATAAAGTTCCGCCACTATTGTATAAAATAACAATCCATTTAATTCTTAGGGTTTAATAGTAATTCTTAGCATCATGTCTAACACAACCCCCCTACACCGAATAAAAAATCCCTATACCCATGAAACACCTAGCAGCTCCAAACCTAACATAATATAAGTGGGTCATGAAAATAATTTGAGGGGGATACTCCATAAATGGTTATCATAACAGTACTACAAACGTTTCACTACGAAAGTAGTTAGGATTATAAAGAAATTCGTTAGATTATATTTTGTAGACAATGTTCGCTTCTTTAATTTTAATATAATGAATGATTTAAGAAATAATTAATGGTGTGCAAAGCTTCGAAAAGTTGAAGTCGAAGGTCGAATCTCCTTCGGCTTCGACTTCGACGACTTCGACGACTTCGACGACCTCGACGACTTCGATGACTTCGATGACTTCGACGACTTCGACATCTACAATAACCTTCGCACATTCGAAAAATTTCGAAGGACGGATAAAACTTCGATAAATTATCAAACGATTTAATTTTAACTTTCTAAATATTACATATTTCAATATTTGATAATTTTAAAACCGTTACTAAGCAGAATTTTAACACAGACTAGTAAGTTAACTACCATAACGTAAATATGAATCAAAAGCGGGTAGGTAAGTGTTAATATATTATACTCACTATCGCCAGCATAATTTTGTATAAAATTAAAATACCTATAAAGAAATAACACCAAGGTTACTGGTATAAAGCAGAGAAATCGCTTTAGTTGTGCAATCATCCCAGCTCACGTATAATGTTTTGTCCATAATATTCTATCTCTTTGGAATTATCTGTGACAAATTTACAAGTGTATTTTGTCACAGAAGTTTTTCACAGCTTCTTCGCGTTTTTACTTTCTAGATATCTTACAGGTAGAGAAAGTACTGTAATCATCAAAAAAAATCTAACTCGAGATTTTGATGAATCTCCGTCTGTCTGTACCTCCAACTAGAGCCTAAACTTTTTTTTACCGATTGGGCTAAAACTTGGTATATAGGGTTTTAATAGGGTTACCCCGAGTAATTTTTTGGATTGGATATCCAACCCTAAAATAAAGGGTAGTTTCTTAAAGGACGGAAAGAGAAAAAAATCGATTTTATCAAAATTGGCTTTAACGATTTTGATTAAATTTAATTTCCAAGCTTTGATCAATATTACAAACCAAATGGCTATCCTCAACTTTAAGGGTTCCGGTCTGATGCGTAAATTATATTTTTTAATTTTATCTCCGTAAGTTTTTGAGATATTAAATTATTTATCAATGCATACATGTGGATTTATTTATAATAAGCATCTTTACTTGAAATATATTTTTATAAAACCAAAAGTTTTCAAGCTATACACAAATTTATATTTCTTTTAACTTGGCCAACACTTTAAGGTAAAGTATTACGACCGTCAAAAAAATCTAGCCCGAGATGTTAATGGATGTTGACGTTTCATGACCCCCCTTCCCCTAAAAGTGGTTTTTGCAACGCCGTCTGTCTGTGTGTCTGTATAACACTAAAGTTAATAGCAGTTTACTAAAGGATGAAAAGAGAAAGATTCAATTTTCTCAAAATCGGCTATAACGATTCTATCTTTCAAATTTTAGACTTAATAGTCAATAATTACATATTTTATTGGTCAAAATTATTAAAAGAGTAATTTAATAGCAATGCGATAACCATAAGATGTGCATCCCCTAATAAAATTACAAAAATTTTAAACGGAAGTCAAAATTTTAATACGAAGTATTGACCCTTGGGGACCCAATATCGATATTTTTTTATTTGTCCAAATATACAAATGAAGACGTTAATTCTTTAAAAATAAAATTTTAAACCATGAGTCAAAAAATGTTTTACATATGTGTAGTGCAATTTTTTCTTGGGTTCGCTAGTGTATATTATATTATGAATTTTGAGTAAATATCTTCATTTTTTAAACAATAGAGCGAAAAAGTCCATGCGGAGCTCCATACCATTTATTTATTTTTCAAAATGGCTGATACGAAAAGTCGGAAATGAAAACATAATTTAATTTATAATGATTATCATATACATGCGGATAAATAAAACAAGCATATGTAAAGTTTGCAAAATAATTTTTTCAGCTTCATGATGTAAGTAAATATAAAAATTGTATTGATAATTTACTAAGCTTATTAGTAAGCCTGTATGCATTAAGCATTAATATAGGCCTTCAACTTTTGACTTTTCTTTCGCAAGTTTCAAGTTTCACTTCAACTTCACTTCGCATTTAAAAAGTGGCCTTCGCACACCCCTAGAAATAATAACAAAAAGCACGGGGTGCCATTTTTTCAAGATGGTGGATGTAAATTAACTTTTTAAGATTGGCATTATAGCCCATTTTATTTACCACAAAAAACTATATCACTTTGTCAAATTTCATTTTAATATCATAAAGTGAATGATTGTTATGCTTAGCAACTCCACTACTACGCCCAGGCTACGTTAGGTTTGGAGTTGGGAGGTTTGGGAATTATTTTCATATAATTCCCAAGCTATGGTATGTTAGGTAGGGCTCTGTTTTGCATCCCCTCGATCTGACGCCCCGGCCCTTAAGACTCCCCTGCATCTCTCATCACAAGCAGCCCAATCTATCACAAGCCTTATGACTTATACTGCTTGTCTATCGGCGTGAGTATAACTAAAAATACAGCAGTAATAAACAATCTAGAAAAAAATAAAAAATAAAAATACTTTCCTAGCAAAATACTATTAGTATTTCATATCCTACTGCCCATAAGGGCTACTTGGATCAAAAACTAATTTACCTAAGGACACAGGAAGGATAAGCTAGATAGTAAGTAAATGTACAAGCATTCTCATGTCGGAGTATGTTAAATCACTCCTGATAACCAAATTAACCCTAGTGTAACCTGCCAATTTGAACTTAGGCTTTCCGGGTCAGAGTAAAGTTTAACAGCGCTTAGTTAACTCTATTTTTGACGTCCTTTGGAGTGAAAACAGGGTTCGCTTTGTTTTGAGAGTCAACCTCTTTAACCACTCAGTCATTGGACGTATTGTAGGGTAGAAACATGGTTATTCTTGACCTGGGAGTCAGACTCTTTAACCACTCAGTCATTGAACGTGCTGTAGGGTAGCACCGTTGGGTAGAAACAGGGTTATTCTTGACCTGGGAGTCAGACTCTTTAACCACTCAACCACCAGGACAAACTGTTAGTTGGAGCTTGGGGCTAGTGACAAGTGGGATATAAGTCGTTGTCTCACCAATAAAAAGGAGGAAAAAATATATGAGTGGAGTTGTAAATTCTATCAGAATTGACAAGTGTCATACAAATTCAATAGCAACAATTACATTTAGAAATATTTTGGTGAAGATTTGAGAAAAGTAAATAATCGTTATAATGAATATAAAATGCAAATAGACCCACGCCAGTGGGCGACTGGCTTCATCTATTCTGGTTTTTTGGTATGGGGGTTTTGCTTTGAATCTAGGCTTGAAGCATTAGGGGTGGTTTCTAAATAATATATATTATTACGATTATCCCACCTTCTCTTCACACTAATACATGATCATTTCATCTTTCTAAGCGTTGCTATCTTATATTAAGTTTGTTTTATAAATCCATATCATTCTGTAGGTTTCATCCTCTTACCCGATTCCTGTTAGTGTTGGGTGATGCTATCATAGGTTAAGTAAGTCTCTAAGTCTATATCCTTTGTATGCTTGTTCGTCCTGACATGTGAGAATTCCCCAGACTAGAATCGAATATGAAACCCTTCATGAAGATCTTGTAAACTGGCTATGGAATCAGTTGGATGTTCCCCAGTAAAATGGGTAGCGTGTCCTACTTTGTAGCGCAAAATATACGACGTCCAGTGGGGTTAACACACACACACGATCTCAAATGTCACATGTGGTCAGCCATATGGTTTCCTAGAGCTTGAGTGGCTGCCATACGCACTCTGTTACCATATATGTAATAGAAGTAATCGCGGTGTATACCACAACCTCCCTGCATGTACATATGCGCGCGCACGCACGCACACGCACGCACGCACGCACACACACACACAGACACACACACGTCGGTCTACATGCAGTGCACTCTACTCAACATGCATCCATTTTGCGATAGGGGGATACAGAGAGGTCCCTAAAATAATATCATCGTAACATGAAGCAGAGGTTTTCAAATTAAGGGTAGAGTCAACATAAATAAAGATAGTTAGTAAAATTAAACGTACAGTCTACAACCAAAATAACCAGAATCGTTAAAACTAAATATACATTCTCAATTTCAAAATTAGTTAACGTTATTTAATTTAAAAGTACAATCCACACACATAAATATTCGTCGTTATTAAGACTAAAAGTACATTTTACACATGCAAAATTATTAAAAATTACTAAAACCAAAAGCCCGCTTCGGTGGCCGCTTGGCCTAAGGCATCACTCTCGCAATGCTGAGGACGGGGAAATTGGGTTTGATCCATGTTAGGTGTAATGAGGGTGTTTTTCTACTAAATGGCTTTCCACTCTCCCTATACACAAATGCGGGTACACTTAATCTAAATTCAATAATCCTAATCCCCAACACGTTAGAAAAATTATTACATAGACGTATACCAAGAATGGGTTCTTGAAAAAGAAAAACCAAAGTCAAATACAATATACACATCCAATATAGCCAACGTTATCAAAACTAAAAGTACAATACAATATACACACCAAATATAGCCAAAGTTACCAAAACTAAAAGTACAATGCAATATACACACAAATAGGCCTATAGCCAAAGTTACCAAAACTAAAAGTACAATACAATATACACACCAAATATAACCAACGTTATCAAAACTAAAAGTACAATACAATATACACACAAATAGGCCTATAGCCAAAGTTACCAAAACTAAAAGTACAATACAATATACACATCAAATATAGCCAACGTTATCAAAACTAAAAGTACAATACAATATACACACAAATAGGCATATAGCCAAAGTTACCAAAACTAAAAGTACAATACAATATACACACCAAATATAGCCAAAGTTACCAAAACTAAAAGTACAATACAATATACACACCAAATATAGCCAAAGTTACCAAAACTAAAAGTACAATACAATATAAACACAAATAGGCCTATAACCAAAGTTACCAAAACTAAAAGTACAATACAATATACATACCAAAAATAGTCAAAGTTATCAAAACCAAAAGTACAATCCATACATAAAAATTAATCTACAATCAAAAATTATCCAATGTTTTCAAAATATGAAAATGTGAATATAATCCTCTCATGTCAGGATTTTAATTTTTAGGTCTTACGCGTCTTACCACCAATTCGGGATATTCACTTATTCACACTATTGGGGTAGGTTAAAACAATGGTATTCAACACTTCTTGTTCACGTAACCCCAAATATAATTTCTCCTAAACTTCGTAGGCCTACCACAAAAGTTGTTGGTGCGTAATACAAGTTATAAATATGCTATAATCTGCATATAAAATAAATTTGAATCAAAATATTGCATTAAATAATATGTTGTAAATGAGAAATTAGAAGAATAAAGTTATAAACTAACCATTCATTTGTAACATTTAGCTACAAGTGAAGGAAGACAAGTCGGAGACATAAACAAACTTACCCGATTTCACCATACCAGCGCCTCTGGAGAACAAGTCGGAAGAACAAGACAACAAGACACAACCGAGAATAACTTCACCGCGCGTTCAACTGACCGAGCCCACCGAGATTCAAACGGCGGCCACTAGAGTTCGCTTCAGACATAAACATTCCAAAGAATCTAATCTAGGAATAGAGGCCTGTCCTACTCTAGTCCAGAATATTCCAGTCGTTTGGAGTTGGTGGTAAAAGCGCACCCCCCCTCCCCCCTTTTTGTGACCCTAATGTGTTCCCCCTCTTTGATCCAAACCTTGTGTTAACTCCCTTTTTTTGGGGGGGTGCTTATATACTCTTGAGGACGGCCGCTGAACTATAATTCCTGCAGCTAGTTTGAGTTACGTGCTCTGAGTTTTCAATGTTTGTACTCAGACATTCAAAAAAGTTACTCAAGCGACTCATTCTAATTGTGTTTATAATAATTTTCTATTTGAGCCTTCTATATTTTTTTTGTAGTTAAGGAGGGTTCACATTTAAGAATAGCATAAAAGAAAGAGAAAGAGAGAGGAAAAAATTGCGTTTTCAGATCGTACGTCCTTATGTACGAGTCTCTTGTGGCTAAACCTAAATTTGGCCCTGATTATTCAATGTTTATCACCAAATAATATATGTATATATTACAGTTTATGTACCCCTAAGATGTCTTCGCGTAGCCTTGGGGGTTCATGTACCCCAAGTTGAATACCACTGGGTTAGAGGAAGGTGATGTACAGAAAAGTGTTTCCAAAAATATGAGTCATGAGTCAATTTTTTGTGAGAAGCGAAAAGTTTTTGAAATGTGAAAGTTTTGTATTTATTTGAAAATATAATATCATGAAAATATGGTAAAATAAAAAAAATTGGGAATTGGAAGAGCAAAAGTAAAAGAGAAAAAATATGGTGTTTAATATATGAAATAAAGTTTCTAGTTAGTGTTCAAGGCCGTAGCTAGCCCCAATGATTTCAGGGGGGGGGGGGCCTCATTCCCCAATTGTCGGATAGAAAAACAATTCTAAATGATAAACAGTTATGGAAGCTCTATCTGAAGTATGTGTATGATATATATATACACAAAATTAGCTGGTGTACTCGTTCTTTGTACGGAGAATCTAAAAGGTAGCTTTGTTCATTTTAGTATATAGAACCTATAATTAACCACAGGGAAGAGTAAAAAAGATAATATATTTGAATATTATTCCTTCATTTGTTTAAATTGTGTTACAAAATGTGAAAAGTAGGCTGACCAAACCACGATGTCAAAATAGAGAAATAATTTGAGAATGTGTTAAAGTCTGAACTTTATTTTGAAGATTAAATTATAACTTCTCTATACACCATATTTGAACTCTTGCCTGTTGGTGCTAGTTAAAATAATTGGTACGGCTCATCGCACAGAATTTCTCCTGCTCTTATTTTAAAATATACATTTATTAATAACTCGTAAGATTTGTTAAACGAAATAATAGGTCTATACATTGTTGTAGAAACATTACACCAAAGATCATAAATGAAATAATATACACCGTTACTTACTTACTCCATGACATTAGGAATTAGGAACACTGTAACTAAAAAATTGATAAAAGAGAAATATCTTTGTCCACCAAAGCACATAAAAACCAAATTCATTTGAAGGGTCCACGAAAAAAAGGGGGTACGTCAATTTTTTTCATTTTTGAGGTTGGCACGCTGTCGTATACTTTTAAATAAGCTCTTTTTTACAAGTTAGGGTAAATTTCATGAAAGGGTATGGTCAAGGTTTTATGGAGGTTTTAAAATATAGGCAACACGGAAAAAAGGAGGAATGTCAATGTGGAACAACGAAATAAGGGGGAATGTAAGTTTCGCAACACTGTTGTGTTTAACTTTCACTTCTCGTTTGTCTCTTGAGTTAGCTAGTGAGGTTTTGTGTTCGCGTTTTGAGCACTCCGTGGTTTCTTTATAAAGTGAATAAATTATGGAAGAGACAATAGTGAGCAGTGAACAGGACAGTGATATACAAAAAACAACAAGGAAACGTAAAATAACTGGCAGAATGAGTGAAGTTAAAAAGAAGCTCCTTGCATCAACTCATCAAACAGGTTCTGACTGTAAATGTATGCGCTTGAAATGTTTTCAAAATGTGGAGGAAAGTGACCGAAAGTCTATAATAGTAAATTTCAATAAAATGACTGTAAATGAACAGAACAGTTATTTAAGTGGTCTTATAACAGTGAATACAATTTTCCAACGTAGGCCTAGGCAAGCTGAGGAAAATGCAATACTTCATGAATGTTCATATTCATACCGTGTGCGTGTTAAAAGACAAGAAGGTATTGTGGAGGTCCCTGTGTGCTACAAAGCGTTTTATTCTCTTCATGGAATTTCTAAAAAGAAAGTTGAGATTATTCAACGTTACATTAAAAGAGGTGGCCAGCCCAAAGATGGTCGTGGTCAGCATACAAACAGGAAAAATCGCTTGTCTAAAGAGACTTTTGATGCTATTTGCACCCACATTGGATCCTTTAAAGGTGAAATGAGTCATTACAGTCTTAAAGACTCAAAGAGAATCTATTTGCCTCAGGAATTGAATATTACGAAAATGTATAATCTTTACAAGGAGAAATACCCGGAAAATAAAGTTTCGTATGAAAAATACCGAAAAGTTTTCAACGAAAATTTTAACGTTAGCTTTGGTTATCCAAGACAGGACACCTGTAGCTCGTGCGACCTTTATGCCGCTGAAGTTCGTGCAATTGAACATGGACTAAAAAAGTATCCTGATGATAGCAATGAGAAACGAGAAGCTGAGAGGAAATTGCATAAGCAGTCTGTAGAAAATAAACTGCACCTGATGAAAGCCAATATGTTTTACGTTCGAAAGCGTTTATCGCGGTTGAATAGCCAAAAATCTCTATTTCACGAGTCTATTACAATGGACTTCCAAAAGAATCTACCTGTACCAAATATCACCACAAACGACGTGTATTATAAACGTCAATTGACAGTGTGTATGTTCAACATCCATGTACTCTCCACAGGTGAATCATTCTTTTATGCCTATGATGAGACTGTTGCTCGCAAGGGAGCTGATGAAGTGTCTTCCTTTCTTTTTTATTTTGTTATGGTTCAGCTTGACCCTGCAGTAAAAGAACTTGACATTTTTTGTGATTCGTGTGGTGGGCAGAATAAGAATTGGACACTTTTCCGGCTTGTTCACTACATTGTTCACCATACTAAACGATTGGAAAAGGTTAAGATGAACTTTCCAATCCGAGGGCACTCATACCTAGAGTGTGACAGGAATATGGCTTGTGCTAACCAAAACAAGTGGGTTGAATTGCCTACAGATTGGATTGAAGAATTTGAGGTGGCTCGAGCAAAGCCATCACCTTTTCGTGTAGTTGAGGTTGACAGACAGTTGGTTCGTAAATGGACTGAATATCTGGACCAACGCTACTTCAAGAAAAACCCATTTAAGTCCAGGCCAGTAAGAGAATTAATTGCTTTGAATAAACACCCACGCATGTTGCAATACAGGTCGACATACCATGGGCACTGGGATGGTCACGTGATCAACGAGCCAGGTTCACTTCCACCATCAGATGGTCCCAAACTACCACAGGGAGAATTTACCCTTCCTGAGGTTGCATACCAAGGTGAGTAATATTATCATCGGATTAATTAAAACATGTGGTATTAATAAAATGAAATATTTTTTCTTGGGGTAGTTTTTATTGCCCCAGTAAGTCCCAACCTAACATATAATAGGCTAACCTAACCTAAACTAACTCAAAGAAAATATTTATAGAAAAATTCATATTTGGCATAAATTACACACTTTTGTTTTTAACAGATGCCCTGCCGATTCCGTACGAAAAATTCAAAGACCTTCAACAGCTAAAGAAGTTCTGTGGGGAGGAAGCCAGAACATTCTATTCTCAGCTTCCAAAGATGGCTCCAGGAGAAAAATCAAAGAAGAAAGATCGCAAAAATAGAATAGAAATAGTATTTCCCAATGTGGTTAAAATACAAAAAGCGGTGCAGCGGAAGAGTTTATAAAGAAGAAAAATATGAAAACAGTGATGATATTAAGAATGACTTAAAAGTTCTCACATTATATTATTTAATTTTTTACTAATTTTTTTGTTTATGACTGTTTTTGGATTACAGTAGTTTTTGTGTATTTAGAAACTTGTTTTTACTAAGGAAATGTTATTATTTCAGTGTAATTTTTAAAGCAATAATTAGTTTTTAATAAACAAAACAATGAGTGATGATAAATGCCTCTTTCCTGACATTCCTCCCTTTTTATTGACATCCCCCCTTTTTTCCTAAAAAAAATTGTATTTCTTTAATATAATTATTTATTTCTAATGGAATATAGCTTTAAATTTAGGTTAAATAGTTTTACAAGTTGCACAATACAATAATACAAAAGGTAAGCAAAGTTCATTATGATATAAAATTAATTAAAATAGTAGCATTAGATCGAATGTTAAAAACTCATTTTCTGGAAAACTAAAAAATATGACATCCCCCCTTTTTCCCGTGGACCCTTCATTTACAAAGACCTGAATTAAAAAGTATATATTTGCTTATAGTTCAGAAACTATTGGTTTTATAAAATAAATATTTCAAATAAAAGATTTTTATCTTTAATAGAACTACAATTTTACACTGATAAGTTATTTTGTATCTCAAATAGTTGCGGAGAAATTATGAAAGTTGGAAAACTTCCCTTATGTAAAGTACCCTCAAAGTCATTTTCATAAGAAAATTAGAGTTTCCATCTTGTTTATAGTGATAAACAGTGTCTAGATATAAAATTTAATCAAAATCGTTTGAGCGAGTTTTGAGAAAATCGATTTTTTTTTCTCTTTTGGCTCTTCAGTAAACTACCCTTAATTTTAAGGTTGGATGTCTAATTCGAAAAACCCCTCAGGGTGACCTCATAAAAACCCCAGGTACCAAGTTTTAGCCCAATCGGTAAAATAGTTTCGGCTCTAGCCCAAGATATAGACAGACAGACGACCTCACGAAAACTAATTTTTTAGGGGGTCATGAAAAATCGACATTTATCAAAATCTGGAATTCGATTTTTTTAACGATCACAGTATGTACTTTCTCTCCGAGGTGTCAAGAGAAAGTAAAAAGAAATAAGAGTGGCAAAGAATAAATATCCCTTCTTCTTAATTACCACAGTAGTATAAATATGCGGATAAACGAACGCTTAGCGAGAAAATGTGCTAAATAAAAAAAATAGAGTGAACATATTACGTTATTGCACAGACACGTGTGTGACCCCACCTTTATATTCTTCCAAGTTAACTATTCTATTTATTTTTTTGTGGCCTCTTGATCAGTAAAGTTGGCTGCAGGCTTGGCAGGAGTAGCTCTTTCACCCTCTTGGTTGAACAAATGAAGATAGGAACGTTTCCAATTGGCATCGTTTACTATGTCCTGGAGGATACGATTGGTGGGAGCTATTAGGCCTACTATTATAATTATAATTAATATTCCTTATTCATCATCATCATAATCATCATCAACATTATTAGCTTGAATTTAATGTTAAAGCTAGGTTAATAGATAACAGACAATATAAAAGGACAAGTTTCAATTCTCTCTCCAGAAGAATCCTGGTGGCTTTGCCTCTTTGTCTATTCTTTCCTGCCCACATTGATGGGCATACGGAAAAAGGCGTCAGGGGAGGTTGTTTTTAAAATTTTGTTCAAATATATTGAAGTGTTGTTTGTTCCCTGAACAGTTTCCGACTGACCTACCATGCAAATTTGTGTACATTTCCTCTCAATTTATATCTTCGTCACGGTTTATTAGCGTTTAGTTTTGCTGTCCTAGGCTAAATTAAATCTTAAGCCATATGGTGATAGAACAGCAATGTGTTTCTTCACGTAGTGGACCATGAAACAAAAGGCAATATTATTCAAATAACAATTTATTTACATATTATTTTTCATAAATAACATTAATATGAATAGATAATGAGTTTGTAATCAAACAGTTGATTTCATGAAAGATATAAATGGATTTTAATTTGTAGAGCTCACAACGTAATTATATCACGTCATAAATAATACATATAAGTAGATGGATCGGCGTTTCGCGGCAATTTGACCTTTGACCTTTGACCCCGATTTGAAGAGAATGTGTATTGTGATGATTACATCATGTCGCAATGCTGTGTGTGATGTCGCAATGCTCTGTGTGATGTCGCAAACAGCTTATTTTGGAATATTTGACGTAATAGACCTCTGGGCCAATGGGTTGTTTTGTAGGGTGTAATTGTGCTGTTTTATTCTTGTCCAAACTTGTTGGTTTCTGTACCATTAGTTTTTTTGTGTGCGCATTGGTTTTTTATGTGTGCCCATTTGTTTATTTAATGTGCCATTGGATCGTATGTCTGGGTAGGATTGGGACTGGCGTGGGAGTTTATTTGTGGGAGATTTTTATTTATTGTCAGGGGGAACGGGGAGTTCATAGCGTCGAGCACTCCTCGCACGACTCTGGGTAACGGAATCAAATGTCTTAGGTTCGATTGTCAGCAGTTGAAACCAGGAAATTTATCATGTTTAAATTATATTTTTTCGTCGCGCCAAGTGGTGGATCAGTGATCTTTGTGATGGTTTCCAGACCGTTAATTTAAAATCAGTGCTGCTAGGTAGTCTCACTATAGATTACTTAAAAATACTTAACTGTGATCCACAGGTCTAAGACAGGCCTCTCGCAATATACTAAACTGCAGGGGTTCGAATCCTGATCCACTGGCTGCCACCCTCTTTGGCCAGTTAGAGGTCTCAGCTCAAATGATTGTTTGACATAGGTTTGGTAACAACATAATAAATTAAGTTTGAAACAATGAAAATTTCTCTAAGGGGATAAGAACAATGAAGGAATTCCGCATATGCGAGGAGAGAGAGAGACTGGGAAATAACTTACTGGAACTATAAATCCGATCCCGGTAAAACACCATGACGTAGAGCTAATATAGGGTCTCGAATCCCTATCGTGTGTACTTACCGTCATAAACATACTAGCTGTTGTGCATTGCGGGCCTGATGCTTTAGACAATGTACTGGTGTGAATTTTCACACTACCTCCACGAAAATTTTGTACACTTCAGTTATATCACCTAGTATTTTCTTATAACTTTTAGAAGGGTTTGTTAGGGGGTGGTTCGGATCTCTGCTAATTAGTATTCACTTATATCCTCACAATATATCGGACAGACAGTGACGTAGTGCGGTTCAAGGAGTGAAAAAATGGGGGTCATATCTCTGTAAAGTGTGAGCAGTCTTCCACTGACGGTTTACCACTCTTCTTTTTACTCAAATGTGGGTACATTAAATTCCTCAACTCTACTAAATTAGCGCGAAATGATTATCCCTTGTAAAAGACTGAATCTATGTCTGTGAAGAGAAAGTATCATCACAATATAATATCGGAGGACGATTTTCAATCCTACTAACTATTTAACTAACTATCATGTAAACATATTGTGCATAATTTAGTTACAGCGAAGGTGTTAGTTTTCAACTTCTTTTATATCATTAAGAGTTTATTTCCCGCCTCTTGAAAGGCAAGCCATCACCCAGTTCATCCTTCCAAGATTTGAAACCTTGAGCTTCCCCTAGAAGAAATGTAGCCAAATTTGCCTGGAGGATGAGTGAAAAACAGGCATCAGTACACCCTTCCCAGATCTCTATCTATTCATTGCACCAAACCAATTAAGTAACGATTGAGCTGATATTATTTTTAAACAAAGATAAATATTTTATTTAGCAATATACAGCTCTACACAAAATATTTGGTTTCCGTGGTTTGTAAACAAAGAATGTCTACACAGATGAACCACTTCCCGCATAGAAGTAAAGGATAGAAAATTTTCTAGGAAAATTGGGTTTTAGTCAGTCTTAGGCCACTCTCACAAAAGACCGGAGTGCTGATGACGGGAAGATTGGGGTTCGAATCCCTCTAGGGTGTACTGAGGGTGGTTTTCCTAAGTGTTTTTCCACTCTCCCTATGCGCAAATACGGGTGCACTTAGCAGTGTAAAGATGCGGAAATAAATCATTTGATTGAATGACCGTTCGAACAGCCAATATCGATGCTAAAAACTCCTTCGGTCACGCAAATGCGGTTGCATTTAACACTGTAAAGCTATGGGAAGGAATCATTTGATTGCATTGCTGTTCTAACAACCATTAGTGATGCTAACAACCATTAGCGTTGCTAAAAACTCCTTCGGATCTCAAGTTATGGCATGATGTAACCTGCAAAAGATAGCGGGGTTCAAATTCAGGTTCATACATATCAAAGGTGGAGTTCCAAGTTGAAAGCGGACCCCCCAAGTCAGTTTTATTAAACACCTCTGGCATGTGAATTCTCCCCTGTTTTTCAGAGGTCAAAACCACTGACTTACAAGGCATTTGTGACGAAAATATACCTGAATGTCAATGCTTAAAAAGGCTTGTGTGCCTGAAATACATGGTTGCAACATAACAATTTCCCCATTCTGTTTCCAAAGTAGATTGTGACTAAAATAAACACTGTTGGTCACACCAATGGAGGAGGTCAATGAAATCCCCAAACGAGTAGTAATATGCGCGTTTTTTGGTAAAATTGAGGAATTTAATGTACCTACATTTGAGTAAAAAGGAGAGTGGTAAACCGTAAATGGAAGACTGCTCACACTTTACAGAGATATGACCCCCATTTTTTCACCCCTTGAACCGCACTACGTCACTGGTTGTCCGATGTATTGTGAGGATATAAGTGAATACTAATTAGCAGAGATCCGAACCCCCACCTAACGAACACTTCTAAAAGTTATAAGAAAATACTAGGTGATAGAACTGAGGTGTACAGAATTTTCGTGGAGGTAGAATGGAAATTCACATCAGCACATTGTGTAAAGTGTCAGGCCCGCAATGCATAACAGCTAGTATATTTATGACGGTAAGCACACACGACAGGAATTCGAAACCCGATATTAGCTCCACGTCATGGTGTTTTGCTGGGAGATCAGATTTCTAGTTCCAGAAACGTGTTTCCCAGTGTGTCTCTCCACGCATATGCGGGATTCCTTCATTGTCCTTACCCTTAGAGTAATTTTCATTGTTTCAAACTTAAAGTAAGTATGTTGTTATCAAACCTATGTCAAATATAATCATTTGAGCTGAAGACTCCTAACTTACCAAAGAGGGTGACAGCCAGTGGACCAGGATTCGAACCCCTGCAGTTTAGTTTATTGCTATAGTACTATCTTAGTTCTGTGGCTCGCAATTTATTTTTTAGTAATCTATCGTGAGACTACCTAGTGGCACTGATTTGAAATCAATGGTCTAAAAACCATCCCAAAGATCACTGCTTCATGACTTGGCACGGCAAAAAAATATAATTTAAACGTGATAAATTCCCTGGTTTCAACTGCTGACAATCGAACCTAAGACATTTGTTTCCGTAAGAAGAATCACTACCGATTGATCTTTGGCATAAATATAAATTATTGTTCAAGAAGCCCGTTTAATAAAGAATACGAAAGGATTAATATATTTATAACCTCTTTCCAGATGAATGGTGGTACCTTTCCCCCACCCCATTGAAATTAACTCCTGTTTATGGTCTATATATTGTAATGTAATTGATTTGACCATAAGGAGTATTTGAAAGCATTGACCATATTATCGTTCTAATTATTTATATATTCAAAACATTTTTTTTATCATCCTAATTTTACATATAATTAAACATATTTTACTTTATTTAAATTTCGTAATCTATTACTTGGCGCTTAAATGACGTCTTCCTCTAAATTATTTACTAGTTAGTTCGCGCCCCGAGGTAAGATGGCAGCATCTACTGGAGCCAACCTCACTTAATGTTTTTCAACGTAATCTAACCAAGTTAAGATCTTTTAAAGTAATTTCCTGTTTTAGAAGAATGTTCTCCACGCAGAAGGTATTTTTTTTTTTGAGTTTGTAGGTGTGTAATTCACCGTTAGAAAATGTCCCTTCGAGAAGCTTCTATTGAGCTCAGATATATACAGTGATTTTGAAATTTCTCTTTACTGTGAAATCGGTCGTGGTCACAGACAGACGTGTGTTCGGTCTTGAATGGACGTATTTTAAGCGCTCGGTGATAATTAGTTGCTAGGCCCTCGACATGATCGTATTTCGATTTAAATATTAACACAAATATGTTTTTCTTTTAATGGAATAAATTGACATCAAACTTTATGTAACGTGTTATCATTTTTAAGTTTAATGATAAGACAAAGGTGGCATCATAAGCAAAGCACACTGTTGCGCAATAGAAATGACGACTTACTGTGGGGCATAATATAATCTATAATAAATGACTTCCAACCGAGGAGCTCTTAAATGATTATATAACAATTGGCGTTCCAACGTGGTGCATTTATCTTGGACGAAAGTTAGGTAATATAACAAATGGCGACACAACGTGAGGCTTGATACGTAATCAGCAACACATGCTATAAATGAATAATATAACAAATGGCGTTCCAACGTGGTGCATTTATCTTGCTAAAAAAAGGATAACATAACAATATGTTTGACCTGTAACTCCAGGTGAAATTTTTTATGACTTTTTAATTCTAATGCAGATACAGTTATTTTAAACCAGCGTAAACTACTGTATTATAAAGCTTTTAATAACCCTGGTGCTTGATGAACCAATTAAGTGTATTGCAAACCAAATTAATAATACGTTTTACGTACGTATTTACAACAACAATATTATATGAGTTATAAGTTAATAGCCTGATTTTATTTAGAATCTATCCAAAGTTGCCATTCTACCTCTCTCTCTTCCCACTAATGCGGGTATATTTCCTCACTGTTTCGATTGGCACTCTATGTCACAGGTCCCACCATAGTAGACAGATGGTGCACTTACCTGGGGGTCGACCCCTGTGGCTACACCAGCTAATTGTCAAGTTAAGTTAACCCTCTTTGGTGTCGTAGTTGACTAACGTGCTCGATTCCTGTTGAGCTAGACTGCTGAGAACAGGGAGATCGAGATCCGAATCTCGCTCCGGTGAACTGGGGGTAGTTTTTCACTCTCCTTCTACGCAAACGCGGGTTCAATACCTCTAAATTCAAACTTCCCAATTCATAATACATTAGTGTAATTGGTACTTAAGCGAACCCGAACGGATAGTAAGACGTGGTGCTAAAGTGTGTCGAGCTCGTGTGATCTATAAATAATATGTGTGCCAGATCACCATCTAATTACGTTTGAGCTTCCATTTTAGAAACAGGGTTTGATAATAGTTATGGGAAGGTCGGGGCTTGATCCCACAGCAAGATATTTTTGGGCAAATTTTCATCGTTTTCCACTCTCAACTCCGGGAAATTAGGATACATTCCCTTAGTAAATCTAATTTATTAAGCCTTACTTCTTTCTTGTGATAAATATTAGATATGTAGAATTCTGGAGGGCTCTGTGAGTATTATAAACGGACATTATAAGTTTTAATAAATATCCAGGGTAAGTTAAACAAATCCACGCCGTAGTATTTAATTTAAAAGATATATTATAGATTCCTTTATCAGTGCCGAACATATTTAGGGAGGTTTTCTAATAGTCTTTTCACTCTCCCTATGTGAAAATGTGGGTACACTTCCTCTAATTTCGGTTTGAGATTTATGTGACTAATTTTTTTT
This sequence comes from Timema bartmani, assembly GCA_902151455.1. NCBI lineage: Eukaryota > Metazoa > Arthropoda > Insecta > Phasmatodea > Timematidae > Timema > Timema bartmani. The sequence goes on from CABFWB010001524.1 coordinate 32,577, forward strand.
GTGTAAATGTTATTTATTATGTCAACAAAATATAGTTTCGAGCATTAAATGATTTTAAAAATAATTTTGTTGTTGTTTAAAGGCTATTTTGTTCTTGGTTGGCATTTATAATATTGATTCAGGGTCCTCATAACTGTATTTGATATTATTTATGAATTTATGTAAAAGTTATATATTATTTCGTCAAAATATAGTTGCGAACATTAAACGATATTTAAAATAAATTAAATTCCTCAATTCAATACTACTAATGAATTAATGTAAGAGTTATATATTATTTCGGCAAAATATAGATGAGAACGTTAAATGATATTAAAATAAAACTTCTTTCTGCTGTTATAAGTGGCTCAAGGAATATAAAATTTTTTCTAAAATAATTAAATATTTTTTCACTTTATCCTTGGGTAGCAATATACTGTCATAATTTATAAATATAAATAAACGTATATCTGACTCTGTGTGTGTGTGTGTGAACTTGCCACCTTACCTTTAGCCAAATTTAGTTAATTTATAAGCGCCATCTAAACAGTGAAACTGTTTGCAATAATATGCTTGTAGGGTTTTCCCGACCAAATGCTGGTACACATTCTACTTGGTCTAATTATATCAAACGGAAAATCTGGTCAATAAGCTTTAACTGATTTTGCCTTATTTTTCACTCTCGAAAATGCGGGGAGCACTCAGCCATTGCAAGGAAGTCTTTGATTGGATGACCGTTCTAACATACATTAGCAGTGCTAAATATATCGAGGTTCGAATCCTTGTGGGCATGCCATCTAAATGTCAGGCTCATTTAATTCTGGCGGGGGGGTGTTGTAATCAAATCCCTGCCAGGTAAATTGTTGGTAGCTGTCCCTACAGGTAAAATGCTGGAACATTTTATTAATCATCCCTACCACATTATCTAAGTTAATATATAGATGCTTAGCCAGAAAGGGTGCGTGTAACTCATCTAGCTATGATGGGGGAGGTCGTGGGTTTGAGTCTACACTGAGGTGTACAGTCACTTGTTCTCACTAAATGGTTTCCTGTGTAACTCATCTAGTTATAGCGGGGGGAGGTCGGGATTTCGAATTCCCTCTGAGGTGTACTGTCACTAGTTCTCACTAAATGGTTTCCCTCTCCCTCAGTCCACGTAAACGCTGGAACATTTCTACATTACTTCTCCACTAACAGTGGTCCATGTTGGTGTGGCGGATACTTACATCCACGCATGTTGACGGACGATACCAAACAACCAATGTTAGTAGACTTTTGTGGGAGATAGTGGTCCCTAACTGAAGATTATAAATCACCGTGAGGCTTCCGAGGCCCCTGATTGTGCATAATTAGCGCTATGTCAATGTTCTCTAGTTGCAACATCACCGGGAAAACCCATTATCACATTGATGAGAAGGGGGGATGAGGAGGGTTGCGACACCAAAATAGATTCAGAGTCTTGCGGTAAGGAACCATTGTTCACACTCTACGCTAAACGACCGGCCAGAGAGAATGCCATACCAACATTTTATGGGACGTCGTGGGAGGAGTGGCTGACGCCATGTACTGCACGTTCCCCACCAATAAATAAAAAACTCGCAAACCAATGAATAAATATAAAACTCCCAAAAATAAACTACCACGCCAGTCCCAATCCTACCCAGACATTCGATCCAATGGCACATAAAATAAACCAATGGGCACACATAAAAAACCAATGCGGACACATAAAAACTAATAGGACAGTAACCAACAAGTTTGGACAAGAATAAACCAGCACAATTACACCCTATAATTAACCCAATGACCCAGAGGTCTATGACGTCACATTTCCAAAATAACCCGGTTGCGACATCACACACAGCATTGTGACTTGACGTAATCATCACAATACACATCCTCTCAAAATCGGGGTCAAAAGTTAAAGGTCAAATTGCCGCGAAACGCCGAACCATCTACTCAAATATCTCTATTTTCAAAGTCCAATCACAATCATTGACCAGATCTATGATGTGAGGAATATATTATTAAGTTTGGTTTCGACGTATTATTAAATTAAACTAAATAGTTCACTTAGGAAAAAGGAAAATATTTGTGCATCTGATTCTATATATTATTTCTGTTGTCAACATCCCTTTTTCTCAAATAATACAAAGCATACAGCGATGAATAAGGTATCAGTGGATAGGATTTTTTACCGACTTCTGACATTGCATACTCAGTTTTTAAATCAGCCTGTCAAAGACAGGCTTAACAACTGGTATTGATTACTTGTGGTCTGCTATCTAAATATTTGAACAGATATACAACTGTGCCGCTTTATCTTGCGGGACAGTTTCAATGTTAGCACTTCTATTTACTTTCTGAACCCTCGAGCTACAAAATTACTAAACCTAGGACCAGACCCTGTTATCGGTAATCGTTATATCTGGGTGACATAACGAACACATACTCAGGGATGTAGACTTACAAACTAACTTTACCTAGGACAACAATACTTAGCACCCAACAGTAGCACTAGGAATTGTAATATCTGGCTAATAGAACGAGCACACACATACAAAAAAAATAAAGACTTACAAACTAACAAGCTTTACCTCGGATAGCAAAATTAGCGCCACAAATTGAAATATTAGGGTATCAGGATGAACAGATAGACGGGGATATAGGATTAAAAAACTTTCAACCTAGAATAGCAGTTGAGTTACACAAATTTCAAATAAACCTATTTTCTCTAGATATGTAAGACTCCAAAAACCAATCCGCCAAGAAACCATTTTGCTTGTTTTTTTAGAGTATCCTATTTCTAAGTAACATTATTCTAAATACTTTTGCTTTGTCAACTATCATTGTTTAGCTTTGCTTTCTAGGTGTTGGAGCTGTAACGTCTAGACACAAAAAATACACCAACAAAAATGTAAAAAAATAAATAAATGAAAATATCACGTTGGCGATAAAACTGCTCTATGCGTTAGTGTGCGAGTTAAGGTCAGTCAGTACCTTTGCAGTTTTTATATAAAAAAACTTTTTTAGTAAAAATTTATCAAATAATTCTCCTGTCAAATCATAGAGTTTAATATTTTACACATATCTGTCACTATGGAATATCTGTCAATCTAGAATTTAATGAATATTTTTTTCCCTTAATTTAAAAAGTTAGTCGTCTAATGCCGCTACGCTCACGACAGATATTCAACAACTGTTGATATCACCATGTGAAGAAAATTAAACTTTATATTTCTACTAGAACAATATTCTAATTATTTAGACAAAAAATATTGCTACAAAAACTAATAAAATAGTGTCCTTAATTCGTGCTCTCTACACTCCCACCTTAATTTTACAACCACCATTAAATACATCATAATTATTGTTTTACTTTTTTACTGACGAACCTATGGTGCACGTGCCACATTTTCTTGGTACTCGGTATTCATGCATCCAAAGTTTTTTCTGTCCGACAATGTAAAATATATTTTTTTAGTTTCACAAAGTAAATTATTTTGTCTCTTGGGAAGTACTAGCTATAAATATTTGGTGATTTCAAAAATTTACATAATTATAACCATTCAGAAGCATTGTCTAAATCGATTTCCTAAATACGCTTTCAACTGTTATGTTATGTATCGATGTAATGTATATTTTTTGCAATAATATAAAAATTATAAGACATAGACTACTGTTATAACTATAACTCATAATACACTAATTATAACTTAGAGTATTATAACTATAATAATTATTAATAATATTGAAGTACGACTCCAAAAGTCACTATAGCTATTCAAAAATTATCACCTGAGAAATATTTCCCCAAAGTTTATCAATATATTGGGCACACCCTATCAAAAAGTTTCACCAGCCCAGCCCTGGAGTGTTACCCCTCCTCTCACCCCTCTACATAATTTATAAGCACGGTCAATCTCTCGTGAAAATTTCCCTCCCTTTTCCCACGAACGCTCGCACTTCCGGTCGTGCCAATTTCCGGGTCAGTCGAGTTCGCGATGCGCGGAGGTCTCCGAAGCACCCTTGGGGGAAAACGAGGGATACACATTACAGCGTCGCGACGCCCGGTTATGCTATGCGTTGTGCCCCACCCATGGCGGTCGGATATCCGTCAAGTATTACAACAATCCTCCTGGGATTATTTCTAGGGGGTTGTGGGAGTCGTGCACTGCAGGGTTACCTGACTCTCCTTCCGTCCAGTCTCCACTCGTATATACGCGAGTGTAGCGCGCATATCCGTGGGGAGGTTGGGTATCCCCCCATATGACGACAGAACCACATATGACAATTCAAAATATTACCAGATCTACTTTAAGTTGTTCATGCATCATGTGTTTCAACAGATTACTGTTGAAATGGCTGTCAAGTAAATCTAATTACTTTATTTTTGAAGTGTTGGCTGCTGTAGATTTAGTTTTAATATTGTTTCTTTGGATATTCTACTATGCATCGATAGATTAATAAGCTACTGAAATATTTATATAAACATATCGTATAGAGGGATTTAAGCCACAGACCTTTGAAATAGCATTTCATCGTTTTACTGAGAGATTCAGTTTAATTCCAATATTAAAAAGAGAAACCTTCCTAAATCTTACCTCACTAAAAATGTTATTCGTGTTATAAAAATGTTTGCAAAAGAGTACTAACAAAATACTTAGTGGTTTTATAGTGGGGTTTTTAAAATTATATTTATAAACGTATCGCTGTATCACTTACGAAATTGATCAACATAGGGCAATACGTATGTACTGTAAAACTAGCCATCATAGGGCCTTGATGTTGACTGATTGGACTGTAGCTCTTACAAACTAAATTAACCTAGAACATCAGTAGATCCTTTAAAATTGTTGCGAATCATTCCAATCACTAAATGTGAATACACACTTACGCTGAAATTTGAAAGCAGTACAGTTAGTCCGCACCTCTTAGTGTTGCAGCTGTTCACACACTCGCGGAAAGTTAGGAATCTCTGTTTATGATGCATTGAGATGTCAAACATAAAATCTCATGGCTTCCAATAAACTGTCGTTTTTCATCAACACTTTTGAGATACACCATCTCTAGAATGTGCTGTGTTTATAAATAACGCATGTTTGAAAGCTTACGTATGCTCTGATTGGGTCTTCTCGGCCGGGTTTCTGTAGAAGTGCTGACAAAGTTGAAATTATCTCTACTCGAGTAGTGCGGGCTACGCTGGCCAAGCTGACTATTTGTGATTGGGTTAGAGCTGTCACGTGACCAAATATCAGCACTGCTCTCGTTCTACAGCAAACGTGTGAATCCACAGTAAGTCAAGGAGACGAATGGTACACTGAGTAAAATGATACCTGGACTTTAAAATAAATTTATTTTACGTTTTGTGGCTTCTTGTTTGTTTATTCACTTTATATATATATATATAAGAAATTATATATATAAGAAATTCCCCCGTGACCAAATTGATCCTCTTACAATGACGTTTTTCATCTTGCGGATAGAGATGAGCGTGTGTGTGTGTGTGTGTATGTATGTGTGTGTATGCGCGCGCGCGCGTACGTGTGTGTTGGAAAGGATGGGAGGGGGTTTCTTTGGAAGGTTATTGATTGCCCCGCGGGCACCCTAGCAATAGAATGATAGATTGCTCTGTCCAATACTCTGGACCAACCAACCCCTTTCTACCCCCTTCCACTCCTCGAACGAACTTTCCAATCCCCTCCTACTCCCTCTCGACCAAAAACCACTTCAATGGAACTCGATCAAAGTTTTGGTTGGGGGATGAGGGCTCCCCTTGAAACTAAGTTTTTGGACCACTGCTGTGTTTGGAGTTGTATCTCTCAGGGTCAGCATAGCTCCCCATCCTTCTAACTCCTCCTAGCCACCCACCAATCAGAGAACTGCTAGAGGTAGGATAGTTCATTACTGGAGATCATCCAACGGTCCAACTTGCAGCGGAAACAAATACGCACCTCGACATAAGCTGGTCTGGGTTCAGGGCCTTATCAAGGAAGGGAGGGATCTAAAAACTTCAAAGAAATTATAAATACTTTTTCTGTCGACGCGGCTCAACATCTGTTTGAGGTATATACATACATATTAATTATGCAACTGGGCTAAAGATTAGAAAGTTGAATGAATTGTGAATATACCGAATTTGTGTGGAAGGTTGCCAAGGCCGGATTAAGGGAGGAGTCACGGGGGCCACGACTTTGTGATTGAAGAGGCTCCCTAGAAAACTGTGTAAATTTTTTTATTACAATTATTTTATATAAAGTGGTAGAAATTATAGTTTTTAAAAATAATTATTTGAAAGTACAACAAAAATATAAGATATTTTTTCTTTCATGCCAACAATTATAATCAGTGGCACCGGAACAGGGGAGACTGGGGGAAGAGGGGGGGTTAATCCCCCTATTTTTATCTTGGGACTATCCTAAGCCTCCCCTAATATTTATCAAGTAAATCCAAAACCCACGTATAAAACATACAAATATTACCATTAGTTTGGTAATTTTAAGTAATGAAGACATTCATTTATAATTAATTTAATAAAAAACTGAAATGTTCTAATTTTGCAGCCTATTCTTTTCTTATACGAAGGTAAAACTCTTTTAACAAAATTAAAATAACTTAAATTATACCTATTTGTGATTGCCTTAAATAAAATAATTACCAGAACAATAAGGACAAAGGGTAGTACTTTTGACACAGATAAGAACAAATTATTAAATTTAAAAGTTGAATAATTGTAAGTTTAATTTGGACAAGAGGTGGTTTTTCACTCACAGTTTAAATTTTATTTTTTATATATCTAATTTATCCAATATAATGAAAAAGCTGGAAATAAGTGTTTCGAGTAAAATATTTTATTATTTTTAAACCTACGTTAAACATAATTGTGATGATATATTTGGTTTTGAATGCATGGTTTATAAGGAAAATACTAGGCATTTAATTAACCCTAGTTTAAAAATCAATTAAGTTTCCTTCCATAATATGAGCCTTGACAGGGTTGATAGGTATTCTTTGTTTACCCTGAAAGGTAAGCAGGCTTACCTTGCATGGTTCAACTATGGAGTAGCCTATAAGAGAGAAATTTAGCATGAGGGTGGCGAGGGAGAGGTGGTGGTTATGGGATTCAACCCCCCCACCCTATCTCCTCAAAATGTTCCCAAGTTTTGTATGTTGATAGCAAAAGAGTGTTTAAGGAAGTATTCTGCAATTCGATCTTCATATATAGTATTTTATCATACAACAGCATCCATTTTTCAAAATAGATTCTCTAGAGGCATATAATCTTATAATTCAAAAAAATCAGGTGAGAAACCTCTGAATAACTTTCATGAGCATCCAAATTTTTTTAAAAATACATGGAGGAGGACTACTTTAAATAGCTTCTAGGGAACCTAATTGATAAATATCTGGTTTAACACTACTTAAAATTGGTTTGAGAGATATCCTATTTTCAAAAATATATATCGGGGGGAGGTCTACTCTAAATTCTTTTAAAAGAGTCTAATTTTCATAAACCATCCGCTTGAGAAACACTCCAAATAGCTTCTAGGACATCCAATTTTCAAATAT
>CABFWB010001524.1:40492-52337 GCA_902151455.1 Timema bartmani
AAGCCCCCCCCCCCCCGCCCTACACACACACACACTTTCAAAGAGTTTCTGGAACCTATGAGTATAGCCGAACACTGCCTCACGCCCAGGGGTGTCGAACCAGAACCAATAACTGGAACTAAGAGATATTTTAAGGAACCAGAACCGGTGCAGGTTATTTTTAGATTAAAAAGGTTATTGTTGGTTCTTAAATGTTCCAACCTTTAAACTTATTTTTAATACTTTCATTTTATGCCCTTCTTTCTGTTAATTTTAATTTGAGATATATATTTATTTTACAATTACAAATTAAAAAAGAAATTTAGCTCCACGTTTTGCAATGGTCCCCAGCCCCAGAATTCTTTGATCCGGCCCTGAAGCTTGGTAAGCCATTTAGTAAAAACTATCCTGAGTACCTCTTAACAGAATTAGGATTTTTACCACCCCGACTCTGACAAACTAAGATTAGATTATACTTTATCACCAAGGAGTCACGAAGTCAAAGTTTTTAAAAATATGCCTTAAATAGGCCCTACCCAATCGATTGCTTAGAATTATAAACTCAAATCTCTTGAGCTGCGCTACTAAACCAAATACCCTTTGAGATTCCACCGTGTTGATAGTAATAATAATAATAATAATAATAATAATAATAATAATAATAATAATTATGATGAAAAACTGTGTACAGTACATACATGGTTCAGTCTAGGTTCAAAGATTGGTCCTACAAAATGTTTTTAATATTGCTCCACACCCTTTACAGTTACCACGCCACAAAGATCCGGACAGACAGACAGACAGACGAACGGAATAGATTCCAACTGCTCGTTTTGCTATTATTTTATTTGTAATTTTTAGAGGGGGAGGGAGTTGAATCCTCGAACCCCCTTGGATGCGTTCACACCATAATTATCGGTATTTTATTTATATAAAACCTTTGTGTTATTCTTCGGGTCTGAACTACCCACATTTAATTACACTTGTGCAGTAAGGACGAGGAAGGTAAATTTAAAATACAATGCCAGTGGAATTTGCTTTGATGGAAAGTGGTAAATCATTTATAAATAAAATAGTCAGTACACCCGTCCGTGATTCGAAAGTCAACCTCCACTTCACCAGCAAGCCTGACAACCAGCCTACGTGTGCACCGTTATGGGTTCTTAGTACAAACATAAAGTTTTGTTCGCATGGTGATATCAACAGTTGATGAATATTTGTCATGAAAATAATGTTATTAGATGACACACTTTTTAAATGAAGAGAAAAAGTTGTCATTAAATTCCAGGACATCCTTGACAGATATACAAGAAATGTTTGGGTCAAGGTGAAGAATATTTAGCTCTATATTTGTACTGGATTAATATTGGCTTTCTTTTGGACAAAAAATTGTTTTGATATAAAAAATAGCAACAAAAAAAAACACGCGCTTATTTCTTATCCCTTGCACACCCACCTTAATGTAATTAAATGAGGATATCCCGGACACGTAGTAAGACACAGAGCACGGGTAAAATAAACGTCCAGGTGGGTACATGGGCTAAACGTCAAGATAATCTAGTCTGGTTTTCCAGTGGTATGGAGGTCAGGATTCAAATACTACTGAGGGTGGTTTTACGTTTTACGTACACTCCCTCCACGCTAATTCCGGGAACACTTCCTCCATTTTACTTTCACCCTCCCAAACCCTATAGTGTAAATATGAGGATAGCCTGAACCAATAGTATAATGTAACACGATAAAAAAAAACTAGAAACATTTGTATCTAAAAACTATTGAAATTATTCTTTGAACCATTTTATCCGGTGTCAGGAAGCAAAGCAATATATTAACGGCTCAAAAAATAATTTTAAAAATAACAATAATAATGGAGTGTATTCGAGTGCATTTTGTAACGTCCCTTGTTTTGCGTGTTTATCATCCAAACTAGTAAATATTTCAATGTGTATTTTTTTTATCAACTTCCATCGATGTGTTAATAAATTGAATACTTTCACAACCCCCGTGAAACCCTTTTCCTTACCCCTGCAACAAAAGCACAAATGTACACATGAAACATATGAACAAATTCTGGATGGGGCTGGGGACGGGGAGTGTTTTTAAAATGCATGCATAAAGGGTTTAATGGGAAATAGGGAGCGTTTAAGGTAGAAGTGTTGGAAACGCACGCTAAGGGCAATATTTTCAGTTTTTATATGAACAAATGTGGTGGTCAAAATAAATCAAATATTACTGCAGTAGAAACAGAATAGCTGTCAAGGGTGTCCTGGAATTTAATAACAATTTTTATCTTCATTTGAAAGGTTTCTTATATAATGCCGCTATGCTCATGAAAGATATTAAAAACTGTTGATATCACCACGTAAAGAACATCATAGCTTTATGTTTTCAATGGAGCAATAATTTATTTATTTTGGTCAAAAAATTGTTTTGCTATAAAACTGCAAAAACACTGGCCTTCACTCGGGGTCCCTACACTGCTCTTCAAATAAGTCTTCAGGCCGCCAATGTTGGTACTGTATCAAAAATATCTTATAAATCCTTCCCAAGCAACATTTATTTTATTATTTGTACTAATTAATAGTTATCAATTAATCTTATATTAAATTTAAGAGATTACAATAGGAAGGGAGAATTTTCGAGTGAATTCCCTACTAAGAGTGCCACCTACCGCAGCGCTGATATGCGTTGTGGACGTCCAGAAATGCCGCGTTATTCGAGAAATGGTTTGTTATTTCATAATATGGTGCATTCCAAATTGTAGCTGGAAGCTCTCAACATGTTCATTTAGGATTAAAATCCTTACATTTTGAGTTAAATTATATTTTTTAAATGATGAAAGGTTTAATGAACTAATTTTCAAGGTCGTTCCACGAAATGTCTCAGTTCTAAGACCACAGTAAGTGATTAGAAACAAAATATACCTAGCCTTCTTCAAACAAAGTCACTTTTAAGAGGGTATGTAGATAGTTAAGGATTGTTTTGGCAGTTTTGACGCTTCTGAACTGCCAATACCATAAATCTTTACTCCCTCGAGGTGGTCCCATTAACCGTGATCTAATCGTGGCTGGATCAAAACAAAGCATTTCTTCAAATGAAGATTCAGGATTGCTGACCATGGATCCATCCCGGAAGATTACAAAACTATTATTGGTACGTTTTGAACCCAGGCTAATGATTGGCTTGTTCTAAAAGGTAGGGAGGGGAGGGTTTTTCAAAACACCTGCATTAGCGTTATTGGAGGATGGAAAAACCAGAGTGATACATTCCGTGGGGAGGTCCAGTGCATCCAGCCTAATTTCAAACACCGAGCTTATTCAGCATATCGCTAGTCTGAATCCTTATACGATGTGACCATCCACGTGTTTAAAAAAACTTAATACATATGTAGTTGTCCTCAGGGGTCTTGGGGTAAATATCTCGCCTTAGGACCTGATGTTCGTGGGTTGAAAACCAGCCGGAGTCAACGGGTTTTTCTTGAGCGATAACAATCCGTAGCACAACTTCCTTCGAAGGGGAAATAAAGCCGTCGGTCCCAGTAAAAGAACCCTGGAAGGTATGTGAAAATACCCTTCCCAGCAAAACTATATAGGCTCTTTCACTATCGCTCATAGATATTTTCCTGTGATGATAAAATCAATCGATTCAGAAAGTGCACATTAAATAACTCAAATAAATAAATAATAATAATATTTAGCACCGCGTCTTACTACCCGTTCGGGTTATACGCTCAAGTACTAATTACGTTAATGGACTAGGAATTGGGAGGGTTAAATTTAGAGGAAGTGAACCCGCATTTGCGTGGAGGGAGAGTGGAAAACCATTTAGGAAAAACCACTCCCAGTTCACCCAACCGAGATTCGAACCTCGATCTCCCCGTCCTCGGCGGTCGAGCTAAACACGACTGGCGCGTTAACCAACTACGCCACCGAGGCGGGTAAATAAATAATACATATTAAAATATCGAAGAGCGAAATTTAGAATAATTGATGAAGCTGTTTAAAAATAATAACTTTACTAAAACGTATGAAAAAAAGCCCTGTTGTGACCCAGAGTAAATATCAAGCTCTTCTTGCTTTGTTTTCCCGGTGGTGGATAGCTCAAGCCAGGTTTATAGAGGGTGGGTCTTCGCTAAATGTCTCTCCACCCTACCTACATGTAAATTCGGGTATATTCCCTTTAAATTCTACCTTTATCATCCCCATCTCAATATAATGATTAAATGGCGTATAGCGCGGATGGCCTGTGAAACTCACAACGATTTAAAAAAAAACAATTTAATTCAATAAAATGTTCAGGATGAATATTTCAATTCGTGGTCAGTTCCTTGCTACTATTCAGTGTTACCACTGGTAACACTTTAAATAAGATATATTATTTATTTTAAAAATATGAGACAGTCAATCAATACAGTGGGAATGACTCTTGTCAATCTATACATTTTAAATGTAACGTACATTTATTATTTAACTCTCTTAAAGGTCTCACATTACCTTATAAAATATTTCTGCCTTCCGTTTCAAACGAAGATGATAAGAACAGATAGACACGGGGTTAATGTTTGGTAAATATTTACATGCTATTTTGAAAAAGCTTGTATTCAAGGATCCTTCCCCATTTGATAGTGTTTGACACCTTAGCTCATTTAGTATCGTGTCTGTCTACTGAACTAAGATTCCCGAGTTTGACTCCTGGAATGGCCAAAAAATGTAGGCTATCATTGGTGAAATGTGGGTTATTTCCTTTCATAGGGATGAATTAACGGCTGGGGGTTGGATGTTTTGTCTGGTCTGGATTTAAATTAGTTTATAAGTCGTGGGCTTATATAATCAGTTGGTTTAGAAAGTGCACGTTAAATATCACATATAAATGACATGGAAAACGTTTTATAGTGTGTACTGCACAATGTTTATTTTTCAAGCAAGAGAAAATGAAAACACCCTTGGCACATTCTTTATAGATACGTTTTAAGATAAATTGTGTCAGACTGTATTCTAATCGGTTGGCCCATCCCTGAGAAAGTGTGGGGTTGACACAATTTCTCCCACAAGGTGAGGGCACCGATTTTACACTAGTCAAAAGAATCAGAGATACAATAGGCTCTGTACATGTGGACTGCGATTTAAACTGGGAATAATGTGAATTAGCTTAATAAAAGATAATGTATTAGTAGTATAACTATCTGACACCCAAACTCAATACGATTTAATCTAGCGTCGACCACTAAGTGATCAGAAAGTATAGAGAACGATTAAGGTCGTTCGTATAATTAAGCCGGTAAGGACGTATCCGAAAATGTATTTACGGTGAAGACCGACGCGTGGGGTCCCAAATGTAACGCATTAGGTCAATCGTTTCCACAAACTAGACTGGATACAAACCCTGTTGAAAATACTAAATCATGCATTCATGGCATTTAGCAACACCCATTAAGAGCACGAAAAAAGGGCGGTAATTAGTGAGGTTACGTTTTGTGGCTACAAGAGAAATTGAGAAATGCCATTTCCTCTAATTCTACACGTCAATAAAATGTCTACATAATTACGGGGTGGTTTTAAATCATTTCTCCCAGTTCTTATATTCTCGTACTTCAGGTTTTAGTTTGAGTGAATTATTGTCCCCTCTTTAGATTTACAAAAGAAAATACGATTTTATGTAAAAAAAAAGTCAATGCATAGTTTTAAAAAAAATGGGCTAGAGGAGTATTTGAGGTTTGGTAGCACCTTATAAAAGTTAACTCACGCTTCGCCACTGTAGTGGAGTTAGTCCACTCTGGCCCCCGACTCCCAGTACCCCTCGACATAACGGATATCATGTAACTGTAACACGTCCCGGGCAGGGCTCGAACTAGTGATGTAGTTCCGTCACGTGCTGTCAAGTCTATTCTCCACTTTGACCACTGTCAGCTGGTCAGAGGGTTGTGGCCACCCCCTCTTGTAACAAGGGGGTGCAAGACACATTAACCCTCCCCTCTTGAATATGTAGCAAGCACTAATAGCGGACTGCTGAGGAGTGGCCATTACACGCCGGGACATAAGCTCGGCCAGTGGAGGTCCCAGGTCCCCTTGAGTCTATACACTCGGCCAGTGAAGTTCCTAGGTCCCCTTGAGTCTATACACTCGGCCAGTGGAGGTCCCAGGTCCCCTTGAGTCTATACACTCGGCCAGTGAAGGTCCCAGTTACCCTTGAGTCTATACACTCGGACAGTGGAGGTCCCAGTTACCCTTGAGTGTATAAACTAGGACAATGGAAGTCCCAGGTTCCCTTGAGTCTATACACTCGGCCAGTGGAGGTCCCAGGTCCCCTTGAGTCTATACACTCGGCCAGTGAAGGTCTCAGGTCCCCTTGAGTCTATACACTCGGACAGTGAAGGTCCCAGGTCCCCTTGAGTCTATACACTCGAACAGTGGAGGTCCCAGTTACCCTTGAGTGTATAAACTAGGACAATGGAAGTCCCAGGTTCCCTTGAGTCTATACACTCGAACAGTGGATACTCTTGAGTTTATACACTAGAACATGGGAGGTACCAGGTACTCTTTAGTCTAAACATTCGAACAGTGGAGGTCCCAGTTACCCTGAGAGTATAAACTCAGACAGTGGTGGTCCCAGACTCTTGAGTCCATACACTCGTGGTCCCAATTATCCTTGCGTGTATAAACTCGGACAGTGGTGGTCCCAGGCTCATCTCTAAATAAGCCTCGCGACTCAAAACCGAAAGGATAGTGACAGCAAAGTTTATGATTATGGCCCCGTGACAAAGGGGACAAAGGGGACAAAGGGTGACAAAGGGGAAAAACAATCTGGGGTGGGAAAATACTGTTGGCTTCTTGTATATGCTAGCTCTCAAATATTGTCAGACTGTAAAAACAAATAAAAACAAAATCATGTGATTTAATTTATTGAACGAGTGAAGTAGGTTATCTGTTTTTACTCAACTGGTTCGCATTTGTTTGTCGGTCTGTATTGGATCTATCTCACGATAACTTTTATAGGATCAACCGATTTAATTTAAAATTAGTGCAGTTGTTCTTTGTAACTTTATACAGATCAAGCTGAGGAAGAAAATTGAATTAAGGTTTGGGTAGAAATCAGCCCTTCTATGTATAAAAAAAACACGGCTTTTAGTATAAATGATTACATGTATTTTATTTTTAGGGCATTTCATGATACTACGGCTGAGAAGTGGTAGGAATAGTGTAATAACATTAGACAAAAATTAGGTTTTCTTGAGGGTGAGGGGGCATATGAGGCAGATAACTAGCGGCCCCCAAAACGAGGTTTTCCCAGAGTCCCACTTCTGCTAAGAACGGACTTGGTATCCAGTAATTTGTGTCGACTGTACCTATTTGTAAACAACTATTTATTACATTATTGTAACGAGTCCAATACACAGTTAACATTTGTAAGTCATATCTCTGCTGTGAAGTACGGTAAGGCCTATAAAAACAGTTATGTCCGTTCTAGCTGTCATTTGGAGAATAAGAGGGGAAATTGATTGTTGGGACTGATTGGTTGCTGCCTGCCACAGTGCACACGTCCAGAAAAATTGCCATTAGTTAAGAAATAGTTTGTGATTTTAAAATATGGCCCAGTTCCAAAATGGGGGAAGGAGGAACTTAGCTCATTTTCAAAGATATTTCACGTGGAGCTACCTCGATGAGATAGCAGACAGGGTATCGAAAGCAGAAAGGGACAGACATATGGACGAGCTTAAAGAAAGAAGAAGACAAAGACAGGACCAAGACTTGAGACAAAACAGACAAGAAGAAACAATTGAGAAAGAAATGACGAGTGAAGACGATGGAGACGGAGGAGGAGAAGAAACATCAGACTTTGACGAGACGTTACCAAACTGGTGAAACAAAACACAGAAAGTGTAATAAAAGGGAGGGTGGACTAGATTTTGATGGACTCTGGATATATCTAGAGCTCTAGCCGAGGAAAGGCGTCTCAGGGATACCAGTGGTGAGTATCGCTGATGAACCAGGGACGCCTGGAATACCGGATAGGGGAAAAGGAAATTAGGTGGATACAGATGAGACGTCGAAAGGTGTTCCTTACTCGAAGAGCCCTGCTCTCTTTGAAACAAGCGTGATGCTGGGCTGGAGCTATCGAGCAATCCAGGGATGTCAACTGGCCACGGTAGGAAGTGGCCAGAGAAGAAAAAGAAAATGGGAATCCCTACAAGGAAAAGATATAAACTGATTGTTTAGACAACGGCATAAGTTAGGTTAAGTTAGATTTAAGTCCAAAGCAGGCATATCAAAAGGAAAAAATGTATATAGCCAAAATAACTTCAATAGAGAAAGAGGGACAAGTATAGTTATAAGTTATTATAAATTAAATAATGGTATTGATATATAGTAGACAGAGCTGCTAACAGGCACAGGTCAAGGTATATTGGTAATGATCAATAACAGGACAAGTAGTTTTAGTAGTAGTATATGTTTATATTCCAGAAAGTTTGTGTGCAAAATTTTTAGATTAGCTATATAGAAGTCATATTGTAATATGAACAGAGCAGAAAAAGCCATGATTTATAGTAAAATAAGATGTCAGGACAAATGTATAAGGAAATTGAGTGAAAAAAAAAACAACAAAAAAAGGCTTCAATAGTAGGAATACTGACATNCACTTAAAAAGTCTATGTCCAAACGAAATATCATCACGCCGTTGTATTTCTTATGAGAATAAAAGTTCTGAAACTTCAAAACCACTAAAACAATCATCAGTAAATATCTTAGAATGTTCTGTTACAAGTCTTTTAAAAAGTGACTTTATTTGTTTGAGAAAAGTTAGATTACGTTTTTATTTCCATTTATGATTTATTTTGACCTTAGAGCTGCGACATTTGGAATGATACATCCTTGAAAATGAGCTGATTTCTACTTTTTTTTAAAAATAATTCTTTTTAAAATTATAGAACAAAAAATGTAATATTTCTAATATTATAAGGACATGTTGATACCTTTACTCTCCTTTTCGGCATGATACATATTTTGAAACAACAAACAACTTTTTAACTAACAGGGGTTTTCTCGACGTCTGCAATGTGTCTCTGCGTTCCAGTGGGAAGTCTCCAAACAGTCGTAACCAGTTTCAACCGTTGAAAACACGCTAAGCGGCTGTGCTACAAACTAACGGTGGGATACAGCCAAATAATATGAAGCAATATAATGAATAAGAAACAAATTGTGTTGGCATTCATGTGGAGAGAAAAGATAAGAAACCACAAATTATACGTCTGGGCCTGGCTTGAACTACTGGTGTGAGCCACTACACCAATAACCGTACTAGTGGTACCATGGTTTAAGGCGTCAGTATCTTGATAGACTAGAGTGCTGGGTGACCGTTGTCTACCTGTGACGTCACGACAAATCAGGATAGGATTTTCCATGTAAATATCTTTATGTTTTATTCGTTCAGTTTTAAAGATATAATATTAAAACAAAAACTAAACATATTACAATGATTCTTAAAATAGTCTTACAATCTAACATAATTTTTTTGTTTTATATTGAAGTAGTTTTTTTGTAAATGTGTTTTTTTATACATATAAATCGTCTCCAGCTCAGGCTATTTGGTTTGTTCACGAAAATGGCCTTAGGAATCTTCCCGACAGGATGTAGCTTGAAAAATTACGTGAAAACATATATCTAGCTAGAATAGGAAACAAGAAATAGGATAATTTTAAACAATTACGCCAATGTTGTTCAGATGGCGCGAATAGTAAAGTCAGTGTGTAAACTCGTCAAAGGAAGAGGGTAAGTGTTATCAGCACATAGGAAAGAGGCCTCTCAGGGTAAACTTATCGTTTTCTTCCTTTTCTTTATAACCTGTACATTGGGGTATCTATGTGTGTTAGTGCTTAGGTGAGTCAATTAAAATGCAGCATGTCTCTCAAAGTAGATTTGAAATCACCAAGTAGGCAACATCGTTAAAGTTATTCATCTTATCACCAAATCTTGAATTAACTAATTGATCAATCTTAGTACTTGACATATATATATATATATATAAACTTCCTGTAGAAGGAATTCCAACCTTTCTAAACCAGGACTCCAGGTACTTTAACCATCCCTGGGTAGTTAGTTAGCTCCATGGCAAGTGTCACCCCTGAGGTGATTAGTGTGCTCCCCACATCTCCCCTCTAGACATTGTTGTTTGCTGGAGGGTGGTCGTGAGTTCTATACTGGGTCAGAATTATTGAACAAACAACAGCGAGCTTGGAACTGTAGGTGGCGCAACCTCCAGGGGACCATGAGTTCGGGGCCTGACTACCATACTGACAATAGTCCTAAATATTGGAGAGAGTTTGGCCAGGGGGTGGGAATTATGTGAATATTAGCCTTAATAGAAGGGTAAAAACGAATTTAACATGAACCTACTATACATACAGGCTAGCTACATACAATACAATACAACTTTAAATTGTATTATCTTAAAAATAAATCTCTAAACAAAAGTTAGTTTGTAACTTCTGCTATCAAATCAGTAAACATCTCAATTTTAGGGTGTGTAATATTAGACGTATTTCTCTTGGTTGTTATTTTGTAAATTCTGCTATCTAATCAGTAAATATCTCCATTTTAGTAAATCCCATTTGGGTGTACTGAGGGTGGCTTTTCTAAATGTTTTTCTACTCTTCCTACACACAAATGCATGTACAATTTCCCTAAATTCAACCTTCCTAATCCCTAACTCATTAGTGTAATTAGTACAAATGCGTATAACCTGAACAGACGTGGTGCTAAAAAAAACCTCGTTAATAATTTATCTGCTCTCAAGATAGCTTATGAGTGTACTTGTATTCTAGACGGACTGTACTTCTTGTTTGTGTATCATGAGTCAAAGAGTCTAGACGCGACTGTACCCTCCTGATTTAGCGTGACATGGCTTCTCCTGGAACACCTGCATCATGCACGACAAGCACAAAGAGTCCGAACATGGCTTCTCCTGGAACACCTGCATCATGCACAAGCACAAAGAGTCCGTGTTTCACGGGCTGATGCGTGCTCGCCCTTTTAGATAAGAGGAAGGGTCCCTGGTTCAATAAGGAATTACTCAAAAAGTAGCAACATATGACCGAGGCAGGGGTGGATCGGCTTAGTTAATTTTACTTTTTTTTCCTCCCACATTTTACTATCCATCCGAGCTATACGCACTTTATTTTTACTAATGTGGCAAGGATGCGGAAAGTAAAATTAGAGGAAATGTGTCTTCCATTTAACGGAAGGATCAGTGGCGTATTCTCCGGGTATGCTAGTCCTGCACCGCATATCCAAAATGATAGGGACTAGTTTTTAAAAATTCAATGTGGTCTATGCTAACTGTGTAAATACTAATGTTTAAATTGCCAATAAATATACATGTAATGTATTATTAATTTTAAAACTAATATTGATTCATATTCCAAGAATACTGTGTTTTAAGTAATTCTTCTTCTAAAAGGCTCTACTTAACCCAATAGGAATCCCAGGGTCTGCTGTTTGAAAACTGCAAGGCAAGCTAGGGAGGCTCTAATGACCTTGCATAATGTCTAGGGGGTTGCAACATATTCCCTTTCCGCTCGCCCACAAGTCATTGGCCAATGAACTCGGGTTTCCACACCCCAGGTGATGCTGTTCATGTGAAGCAAGCTAAGCATTGTGCCAACTTTTGAAAAAAGATTCAAGATCACAATGTTTATTTATTAAGCTAATTTAGTATAGTTTAATAGAATTATATAAAATTAACTGTAAAATAATATTTAGTATACGTAACAAGCTTTAAATTATACAATAATGAAATACATTGATTTATGTTTAGGCATTCTAGTCACATGTATTATCATGTATTTGGCAAACACATTTAACCACTCTTTCAA
>CABFWB010001524.1:61479-85481 GCA_902151455.1 Timema bartmani
GATTGTTCCATAACCGTTCGTAGAGAGCTAATAGTCCTAAATGAAAGCGATTTAGTCCGTCATTCCTAACTGCTTAGAAGGGGGTTAAACATTCCAAGTGACTGTGTGTGCGTGAGTTTGAATGACCCGATTTGAGTCGGAGGATGATCAATCAGCGTCGTTACCGCACCCCGGGATAGGTTTCGAAATAGCTGAGGATTTTAATATGATTATTTCTCCGTGCCAGTGGAAACACGTACTAAACGTAAGGCTCGTCTGGTCTGTGGTGACGGGTAGGTCAGGGTTCTAATCCCAACCGGATTAACTGAGGTTTTTTCTTAATAGTTTCTTCATTCTCTCTCTACGCCAATCAGGTACATTCCCTCTAAAGTCTACCTTTATCATCACTATCACATTAGTGGGTAAGGATAAGATAGTTTGCTTAGAGGAAGTGCAGCTATATTAGCGTGGATGGAAACACCTCAGCGATAAATTATTTACTATTTATTTAGCACCACGTCTTACTACCCGTTAGGGTTATACGCCTAAGTACTAATTACACTTATAGATTAGGAATTGATAAGGTCGAATTTAGAGGAAGTGAGACCGCATTTGTGTGGAAGGAGAGTGGTGGAAAACCCTTTATGGAAAACCACCCCCCAGTTCACCCAACCGAGATTCGGACCTTGATCTCCCCGTCCTCGGAAGTCAAGCTCAACACGAAACTAGCGCGTTAGCTAACTACGCCACTGAAGCGGGTCGGTAATAAATTAGATGAAGGAGATACACCATCAACCCTCGGTGCCCTCCGACGAGATTTGAAACTTAATCGCTCCGTTACCGGCAATCACAGTTGACGGTGAGTCTGACGCAAGGAACTGCGTACCCACCAGTAGCCTATGTGGTGACACGCACTAGCTAAATGTAATCCTAGTAGGAATACAGCCAGCACTAGATATTTTCTAATTATAGAGTTCGGGACAAACCCGTTGACGTCACCAGGAATAGAGCCATAGTCCTCTGACGTCATAGTTTTATCCATCGCATCTTATTACCCGTTCGAACTATCCGCATCACAATAGGTCCACTAGTTTCTCTCTGCAACAATTGTTACAATAATCCCGTCTAGTGTCCCATACATACGGGCGATGTTTTTGTATTCCAATAGAGAAACCTATACTTACTTACTCTATGGAATTAGGAACTCGAAAGTTCATTACCCCACTCACAAAAGTTCGCCACCTATCCCTATCTTAAGCTAGTTATATCCAATCCACCTCACTACACCCTATTTATTTCAGGTGCATAATCTGCACACCGTAACCTGCGATACTTTATTACCCTAACATGTCTGGTTATAAGTACAGGGTATGCATCTCATCATTATGTAGCCTCCTCTACTCCCCACTATCTTCATCCATTTTTGGACCAAATATCTTCCCAAGCACCTCGATTTTGAACAACCTAAATTTTTTTTCGTCATTTAAGGTAAGAGGCCATGTTTCGCACACATAAAGAACAACCGGTAAAGTTATGGTTTTATAATATTTTCTGAGTTTTATATTTCTTGACAGCTGGCGAGACGCCAACAATTTACTGACCAAGTAGTAATAATAATCTCCCTACCGTATTATTTTCCTTATCTACAATCTAATATTGTAATTTCTAGTTAAAATAATTATTCCTAAATATTTGAATTCATTAACCCTATCAAATGATACGTTGTTTGCGGTAAATTATCGTTCTCAATCTGTGTTATCATAATTATTATAAGTTACTTAGTCCAGTGCTACACAAACTTTACCGTCTGGTGGTACACAGGAACCGGCTTGGTGGAAAGTTGATACCTTGTGGGGTAGGTATTAAATTATTTTTTTTTGGAAGCACATTTTTATTGATATTAAAGAAAAAAACATAATATAACACTTAATGGGACAAATGAGCTTGCTTATTTTTGCATATTCTATCAAGCCGTGGCTCTATTGTGGACAGTTTAACTTGTAATAAAAACAACTTTTTATCTTTGGTTGCTGGCCATGGACCGGCTCCAACCAGCCCGCGGACCACCACCGGTCCATTGAGTAGCACTGACTTAGAGCCTATTTCCACGAGCGTATTTAGCAGCGCTGCTTGGCGATACCTTGTTCTAAATGGTTGTGTTTCCACGAGTGTGTGCGGTTGAATTAGCAGCGCTGCTGCCGCGCACGATCGCTCGTCCTCACGACTAGCCGCGACATTTCCTAGCAGCGCTGCCAGTGTAGATACATTGAATTAAATGGTCCTGTTTCCACGGGCGGCAGAAATACGTGCGACTCTTTAAAACAGAGCCACGTGTTGTTGTGCTAGACTAACAATTACATAATTATTTATTAATTTATATTAAAATGTCATCCCAGCAATCCTTTGAGAGCTTAGATGTGGAAATGTTTATTAGTGAGATAAAGATGCTACCAGCCGTTTGGGATTCAAAATCATCTGAACACAGCAATAAGCAAGAAAAAACAAGATCATGAGAATCATTGTGCAGAAAGTTTATTCCAAATTCAAGTATTACGTAAATACCTTAAGGGGGAGCGGAGGTCCGAACAATGCTTACGTAATACAGAGAGAAACAGGAAAGAATGGGGGAGGATGAATCGCGAGTAGATTAAAAAATATATTATAATGCTATACATTTTTAAATTTTACCGGTTTAATACAATAAATTTAGAGTTAATGTACAACAATGCTTATTGCTAATTATTGTGAATTATTTCCATCATTAATTTACAAGTCTCGTTAGTAACTACCAGCAATTTATATAATGCATAAAAAATAATCTTTATTCCTTTTAGAGGGAGAGAGAGAGAAAAAAAGGAGGGGGGGTCCAAAATGGCTAAAAATATTTTTCAACTGAAATCTTAGAAGAAACATGGGTTTAATATCGGCAGCGCGACAGCAGCTCTGCCACGGGCGTTAGCAGCGCTGCTAAATACGCTCGTGGAAATAGGCTTTAAGAGCGTTAAATCTCACTCTCCACCTAGTTTTTAATTTAGACTGAAGAGAGAGATTTGCTGTGTTTTGTAACATTTTCTATCTTCATATCTTTTCTATCTCTACATTGTAGAGTTTCTGGACATTCCGAAGTAAGTTTTCACCTCTACCCTGCTTTCCATAGTTTGGGTAAACTTTAACGTATGTACACTTCTTGAGTCCTGTCCCAAATTAATGCCCCTCCAAACATTGACCCCCCACCCCACTCCCTTCCCCCTAATTTTGTCTTGGCTATGGCCTTGGATTTGGGGTAGACTTATATATTTACTAACCTTATTACACTTTTCTTGGTCCTTCCAACAATTTACTAATCACATAGTAAAAAAAATGAAACTATTATCCCTACTCGCTCAAACAAGCCTCGCCACCTGACACACAACACACAACTAAGCTTTGAGCAACCCTTGTCCGCAAAGACTGATATACCCAGTCTATCCCTCCACTACACTTTACGCAATACTTAAAGTAAAAAAATAGTAGCTTAGAGTTTAGCTTTCACTTAATCTTTGATTGCAACCACCAGACGCCAACAAGTGCCATGTGGTGGTACCCTATCATAAAAGCCTCTACTATAGTAAGATAAATATTTAGAGTTAGGAAAGTAGTAACAAATAAAACAAATACTTTTACTGCTCTAAAGGGAAAATGTTTGGGGGATTGGAGCAATTCTAACAATACCCCCGTTATCTAACCTCAATATTCACCTTTCCGTCACAAATCGGGGATGAAATGCTGTCTATTTACAGAAGTGAAAGGGCTGCCATCAGATCCCGGTCGACCCTTCTCGCGTCTATAAAAGTTCCTGACACGGTGTTACGTGACTTCAGTTAACGTTGTTCTACAAACCCCTCAAGTGGTCACACCGGCATGCCTTCCCCTCTCAAGATGTCGACATTGTTAATGATAGTGACGTCATTGTTTATATTAGTGTCCACAACCGAACCTGAACTAGGTCCGAGGACGATAGGTCCTCTACGGCATGACGCCGAATGTGAGTAGTTTCGAAATTTAAAATGTTTTATTTCATTATTGTGCTCTATGCTTTGAACTTTAATTGATAGAATAAATATTCATGCTCGAAATAGTTAAACATCATTTTGGTCAAGAATGTCTACAATTTATTTTTTTAAAAAGGAAAAACTTACTAAAGACTTATAATAATTATTGATATTAGACACATAAAAACGTCAGCTGTCTATATACTATCCAAGTCATAATTTAAAAATTATTTGCTCGAATCACCTATTTCACATGGTTCCACAATATTCTTGATATTCATGATTAAGAACGTATTTGCTCGAATCACCTATTTCCAATGGCGTAGAAAGGTGGGGGCTGGAGGTCTGGACTCCCCTGGGATTAACTGGACCCCTTAGAATGTGTAGGACACCCCCTTAAAGGGGGGTCCACAAGTACTTATAAAAACCTAGTGTTTAAGTTTTTTACTCCTACTATAGTTTTAATTGTATATGTCATCAACCAAATATTAGTTAATGAATATTTTAATATTCACCTTCAAGATACACCTTGTAAAACCTCCGATTGTAAAATTATCTCTGTGAATATTTCAAATACTGTACTTCTTTTCTCATACACTCATATTGTATTATAAAACTAAGGACGTTTCTTGAAATGAGCCGAGTAAGTGGGGTCCGAGAAAATATGGCAAACATATTTTCTCTCACCTGTAAAATCCTACTTGAGGAATCATCCTAAGAGAAGAGCAACTTAAATAACAGAACAACTGTCATAAGTGGAGTTTGTAGCTTATGTAGGTAGGTTTACTACCTTCCCTCGCACATTATCTCAACATACCTACTTACTCAAAACATTATTTGTTAATTATGAAAATTTGAAAGAATAGGCAAGGTCAGAGGGGTTATTCGGACCCCCATAGAAAAATTAGCGTTATACGCCCTTGTCTATTTCACAGGGTATTGTTCCACCATATTATAGACTATCTTCTGGAACGCTTGAACCTCGGAGGATGCATACATTTCCGTCTACATAAATCTATCAATATGATATTTCTTTATTCCCATTATGAAACATAGATTGTATATCTTTTAGTGATGTTACATCAATCAAACTCTAACACATTGCTTTATTTAACCCTCATACATAAACTCACTAATTAATAACTAAAAAACCAAAAGTATTAAAATAATAACTATAGAATGGCCAAATTAAAAATCAATAAAACATCTATTTCATGTAATAATAAACTCCTTTATGTGTTTATTATAAAATATTAACCTGACCTAGCTTAACATTGCCTTCTAAATCCATTAAAATTCAATAACAATAAAATCTGGGATGGATTAATACATTTTTACCCGTTTTGGTGGCCGCATGGTCTAAGACGTCACTTTCGCAGTAGATTAGACTGTCGATGACGGGGTGATCGAGGTTCAAATCTGTGTCGAGTGTACTGAGGGGGGTTTTTCCAAAATAGTTTTCCACTCTCCATCCACACAAATATGGGCACACTTCCTTTAATATAGCTTTCCTAATCCCTGAAACCATAGCGTAATTAGTATATACATATATAACCCAAACGGGTAGTAAAATGCATTGCTAAATAAAAATAGAATAAATTTTAAGACTAGTTATTTCAACGCCAAGATGTTATGGGTGAATATTCTGGAAAGAAGTTGTAATCAAGATGCTGTGAATCTATTAGACATTATAATTGTCTTAGGAAATAATTAATTATTTAACTATGCATCCAATCAAAATATTTTACTGACTGACCTTTTTTGTAGCCAATATAATTAATAATAATATAGTTTCTCGAAAAAAATTGTAAGCTTTTTCTACCCGATAATTTCACCAGAACATCAATCTCGCAATAGACTGGATTAATGAAGATGGGATCGGTCATGGTTAGAATCCCATGGTTTGCCCCCCTTACCCCCATCTCTATCCTGAGATAAAAAGGGTGGAGAAAGCACATATACCTCAGTTTTAGCTTCTGTGGTGCTGACTGACAGCTCACAGCTGACGGCTTTGAAAAACTACCAGACCAAATTATGTATCCCTACGCCGAACCATATGATCTGCAAAAAACATGTCTTTAGCAGTTGTCACTTCTGACAGTCAAAATTTAGGTATATACCTAACTGTTGACTATTTGAAGTCAGCTGTGAGCTGTCAGTCAGCACCACAGAAGCTAAAACTGAGGTATAGGTGCTTTCTCCACCCTTTTTATCTCAGGATAGAGATGGGGGTAAGGGGGGCAAACCATGGGATTCTAACCATGACCGATCCCATCTTCATTAATCCAGTCTATTGCGAGATTGATGTTCTGGTGAAATTATCGGGTAGAAAAAGCTTACAATTTTTTTCGAGAAACTATATTATTATTAATTATATTGGCTACAAAAAAGGTCAGTCAGTAAAATATTTTGATTGGATGCATAGTTAAATAATTAATTATTTCCTAAGACAATTATAATGTCTAATANGGCTTGGATATTTAAGTTTGACTTTTAAAATTAAATTAATTTTAAATTAGATTCCACCCAACACGAATCCAAGATGTATTTGGATTTGGAATTCCGAATTTATTACTTTAAGACTCATAAAAAAGATAAACTAGTTAGTGAACATTGTGAAAAATGCTCACCTTGAAAACAGGAAAGAATCCAATGCACAAAGCAATATAAATATGATTTAATTGAGCAAATAAATGGTCAAAAACACGAAGAAGAAAAAAATGCAAACTCTTTTTGACAAGTTCCAAGTGTTTTTGTCTCAATTTTCATTTGATAAAGACAATAAGGTTGGAACATTAAAGCTTTGTGTCTTACTGTGTGTGTGACTTTGACTACACAAGAAAAAAGACGAAAGGTATAATATGTCACCTTAATAGACAGGATTTTACCCATGACTTTTTCTCTTTCCCAAGAAGAGCATTCTTCATTAAATTATCACTCATTGGTTTAATTTTCTTTATATTTATCAATTTCCAAGTATTATAATATCATTAACAATTGGGCTTCTTGCTATTACAAAATATTAAGCTTAACATTTTTGAATTGTGTCAAAATCTTGGCTGAGTTAGGATAAGATTCCAAATTTTTAAGCTTTGCACAGACTTACTATTAATTGTAACTGTTCCAGGTTCTCGACCCGGACTCTGCCCGCACATCCGGAGTCATCCTGTCGACTTCCCGCACGGGTTGTCTGGCCGCAATCAACACTCCCCTCCACCCTCCCTCTGTGGGAACATTTGCATCAATGACCACGCCTGTCCTGTTGGAAAGAAGTGCTGCCCAACCACTTGCGGCTATGCTTGCTACGACACGGTTCACATTGTTGAGTGAGCGTCAACTGAGCTTAAGTGAAGGCAGAAGATTTTTTGTGCTAGAGAGGCAGATTATATATAAAAAAAAAAAATTAAAGATAAAGGAGGCTTTTGGTGCCAAAGAGTTTTTAAAAATTGGGTGTCTATAGAAGCTATCCGAGTCTGTATGAATCCATAATTTTCAGTTTTGAATCAAATCTGAATCTTGGGTTAGTCAAATTGAATCTGAATCGAATCTCATACCTTAAATAAATTTTGAATCTAGTCCAAATCGAATCTCATATCTAAAAATCTTTTCGAGTTGGATCAGTCTTATACTAGGTTTATTTTATCGAATCAAGTCCTAAACAAATCCCATTCTTGTAAAAATGGGATCAAATATTTTATTTTAAAAATAGATTAAAATCTGAATCATTTATTTTAGGCTTACTATGTTAATGTTTCAAATCGAATCAGTGTTGAATATTTTACTAAGTTATGTTACCGAATGAAATCCAATAATAAAATATTGCAAAAGATGTTGATAAAAATTTTAGGCATAAAAATAAATAAAACATTTTAGACACCAAAAAAATCATTAAATAAATCTCAAAAGGTGAAAAATCAAATAAATTTCACACCACTTTTTTAATCATAGTCGGTTAATATCTAATAAATGATGGACCTGGCTACTTTAAAAAAAAACAAGATATTTACTGTGACAACTGACCAACGCGTGATTCCTTAACCAGCTGCAACTCAAGTTAATTTCTCTATTCACTAACCACATAGCTGATTTTCGATATAATATAAATTTGTTAATTATTATGAATGTATTATAGATCCAAATTTTGAGCTAAACCCATTGAATCCAAATCTAAGATTTGTTTTGATTTGAAATTTTGAATCTAATTCAAATCTTCCAATATTAAGATTCGGATATGGATTCAAAATATCGAAGTTTCACACAGGCTTAAAGCTCTTTGAATTAGTCTTCCGATTGAAAGTTTAGCTAAAGGCCCCTAGACGTTATTTGAAGTGGTGCTCCCAAAAAGAATTTTGGGAAATGTTTTGCTCCTAAAAGATATTTTTAATGATTTTCTCCTATAAAAGCTATTTGAAGTGGTGCTCCCAAGAAGAATCTAGAGTGATTTTTTCCCTATAGAATTTGTAAAAAATAATATAAGAAATTGAATGGCTAAAGAAGTTATTTGAAATTGGTTTTTAATTGTAATTAGATTTCAGTGCAACCTTCTTCCACACACAAGCAAATAATTATTTATTGTATTTGTATGCCTGTCATAGATTTTATTATTTATAAATGATGTTCATAGCTCGCACTATCGTGACACATAAAGTTAGGAGTGCAAAACGCCCATGACATTTTGAAATATATGTATTTAATCAAAAATAAACATACAAAATACAGAAAATTTTTTTTATTTGAAATACTTTAATCCTGAGTTAGTGAGAATAAGGAATTTGGGTAAACAGGATAATATATCCCCATCCAACAACCCTAACTATTATTAATTTCGAATAAATGTATATCCTTTGAGAAAAAATTGCACATTTCTGTTTTGAAATTCAATTTGATGTGCAAGGTCATATTTTGGCTTCATTTTTGAAGAATATCAGAGGAGAGTGAAATAGAGGAATACCTATTTATTCCAAAAGGTGAGGAGGAGGGGGTTGGGGGTAAGAGAATGATCCTGCCTTTTCCTTGGCTCTGTCACCACTAGCCAAGATTGGCCAAAACATGTGAGGGTCTGTTGTGAAGTGTGTCTCGACGATAGGATTTTGTTAAATCACTGGATGATGTGTAATACTGAAAGGTTTTATTTTATTCAGAAACAAATATAGAAAGTTCTACTTAAGGATGAATTTGACAATTTTGGAAAACCCTCACTTAAGGACTAGAATGGAAACTAAGTCTGTGCAAAGCTTCAAAAACTTTGAAATTAAATTTGAATCAAAGCATGATCCATACTCGATTTAAAACTTTAAATCTTAATTATTTTTTTACATCCATTACAGCCTATGGTGGCCTGGATTAGCTTTTTATTCAAGTCATATATTTTCCACTACCGGCTGGCTACTCCTCTCATAGCGTCATATGCCTTATAATCTAACTTATGACTAGGACAGAGACAGCACTCATCCCCCGGGCATTAATTTATCAATATGAAAGAGTAAACACATATTTTCATCAATGATACATTTTCGCCCATGCCGGGAATCGAACCTGGGACCCTTAGCTCAGTAGGCAGACACTCTACCGACTGAGATAAAGTGTCGGACTAATCTTAATCTTTGAAAGATTCAAAGTTTGAGAAGCAAATAAATCTTAGATTAAGATTTGATGGAATATGATTTGAAATTTAAAATATTTGATTTGCACAGGCTTAATGAAAATATAAGAGCGGTGTAAGAAGCTTCAACTTCACTTTAAATATTCATCAGCTTCGAATTCAATTCAAACAAATAATCTGACTTTGACAAATACATAGTTATGCCAATGTATCTCGTTAAGGAGAACCTCTTTTCCTCTTTTAGCAAGTTGTGAATTGCGTTTCACACTCCCTCCCGAGTTCCAATAGAATGAAAACTAGGTCATGGGAATGGGTGGTCGCAATCAATTTTCTTAAAGAAGCAGTCATTTCCTCATTGTCCAGTGGCAGCAATGTAAAGTATGAACTGTATTCTTTTCATTGTAAAAGTCATATTGTGTTCATCCCCTATTATATGTTTCTATCCACCTTTCCAGTACCTTATTTCAAATATAGTTATGCCAATAAAATTACTAACAGATAAAATAAATATTTGTGTAAAATTTTTGTCTTTTGTTCAGTTATGTGACTACAAATTATTGTACATAAATTACATGATTTGCATGTTGTAATAAAAATGTAACTTATCAGCTTAGCCCAATATAGTTATGTTGAAAACTTTAGCAATAAAACATTCCGTGAATGATATTTAGTTTATAAAGTTGTATAAAATGTAATATAATTTCATTTTCAACATGAAACCATAAAAAATAATATTAAGATTAGATTGGGAATTCCTTCAAAACAAAAAAGTGGACTTTACACTAAAGCAAATATACTAATTGTTATTAATATTTATTTAAGAATAAAGTGTAAGCTATATTTTGCTTAATCAGTTTGAGGACTTAATAAAAGTTTTTTTTCTCTTCTTGTTTAAAAGCCCATCTTATGGGTGATTACCTGGGATATTAGATACGCGATTATGTTTGAACATAAAATTGCATCTAAAAAAGGTTTGTCTTCATTATTCACTTGACAAGTACAAAATTAGGATCAATGAGGTAATTTAGTCATTTTAAAATAAATAATCTTTAAATATTGATTTTTTTTATAAATATGGTAAAATAGTATAATTGACCTCAGATCCACTGTTTATTTAATGAAATGTTGCACTTTAATGCTATGCCCGTTTTGTATTACGAGTTCAATTTTCAGAGAAAGGACCTACTGACAGCTGGAAAAGATATTAGATCTACTTTCTTGTATGCATCCATTAAGTCATGATCTGAAGCTGTCCCTTTTGATACACATTATAATTAGTTCTAAGATAACATTATTAAAATTGCTAAACGATGGATTAAATAGCCATACTATTATATTCGTTAGCTACGATTATAGCTGAATCTAAATAACATATTCTGTAAATTTAAAAATTACACCTGGACATGGGTTCAATTGCCATGTCCAGATGTCATTTTTAAATTCCCAGAATAAACCGTTATATGTTATCAATTTTATCCACTAACATATATTCTGTAGGTTTTTAAAGGGCCTTCCTGTGAAAATTGGACTGGATCTGCATTGTCCATGAGGCAAGACAGGTTCTTAAGTTAATATAATACTGTAAAGATCTGAAAATAAGCTGTACTATTTTCTCAAAAACACCCTTTATAAAATTCTAGTGTGGCCTATAATCGCACCCTTAGATATTACGTTAGCAATGTTGTAACTTTAAGGACTGTACTGTATGTAGTTATAGTGATATACATCAAAGTATTTTATATTCTCCACATCAGATGACTGTGTTTCTAAATGATTTAAAAAATAAATCAACATTGACTCATAAAATAAAAATTTAAATCAAAGCCAAAATGACTGACATAATGAAATAGTTAAACCTTCTATAGCTGCCACTACCAATTTTCATACATAATTCTAGATACATTTTGTTGCAGTCTGATGGTTAAGTGAATAAATACTGGGATTTTTTCTAGCATCACATCTTACTACCTGTTCAGGTTGTTGTGCCTCACTGTTCAGTCGGCCCTTGTATCTTTCCTCCGCACTTGCACAGGCCGCGCCATCCACCCTCTCTACTGCCTGGACCGCTGCACAGTCCATGTTCTCTAAGTCGTCCATGACGAGTTCCCCACTCTACTCAGCACCCGTGAAAATTTTCTATTGGCTCGCTTCACGGCCACTATTGCTCATGTTTTCACGCGCCAATGGGAAGCTCCCTTTTTCTCCCATTGGACAAGGCCAGGCAGCAGTGGAGGATATTTAACACGGTGGTTCTTCGGTCAGAGTCGGTCAGTCAGCCTCGGCCAGTCGGATAGTGGTGACCGAACCCTGGTGAACTACCTATTCGAAAGAGCTTAATAAATTGTCGTGTTTCGTAAAGAGAAATTTCGTCTTAACTCCCTCTCCTTCCTCCGTCATTCTTTACCTCCCACCACGACTTACATTGCCGGGACAATCCCTTTTCCTCCCACCGCAGCTCACGTTGCCGGGATGATCCCATTTCCTCCCACCGCGACTCACGTTGCCGGGACAATCCCTTTTCCTCCCACCGTGACTCACCTTGCCGGGATGATCCCATTTTCCTCCCACCACGAGTGACGTTGCCGGGACTCCATCCTACCTCCCACCGCGACTGACATTGCCGGGACTCCATCCTACTTCCCACCACGATACCTGTGTTGCCAGGACTCCATCTTACTTCCCACCGCGATACCTGTGTTGCCGGGACTCCTTCCTTTTACCTCTCCACCCTTCCCATCTGCTTGTCCTTGTCACCGGCGATTCCACGGGATGGTCTACATCCGCCGCTCCGGCAAAGCCCACCAACAGAAGACCCTGAAGAAAACATCGCCGGCCAAACTATACTCCCCCCGAGGGCCCATTTTCTACTACCCTGACAGTAACACCCGGACCCCCGGATGTCCCCACTACGCTCCAACATCTCAAAGTGTCCCTATCCCTGAGTTATCTAGTTCCTCTCTTTGTCTTCTCCTCTCACCAACCACCCGACCTCCACCTACTCCAATTTCCCCTTTAAGCCCTGAGGGCTATCATTTGCATACCCTAGCCACCCCACAACCCGCCTACGTTTTTTCCCCCGTCTCCCTTCCTTACCCTCACATACTAGACCCGCGGGACTGGTGCTCAACAACAAACGTCACCCGGAGACTGCACTTCGATTAGACGCAACCAGTTACCCCTGAAGCTGCAGCGAGGGATAGCAAGGTTATACTCTTATGTTCTAATTACGTTAATAGTGTTTGGTTTTAGGAAGGTTATATTTAGAGGAAGTGTACATGCATTTGCATAGAGGAGGAGTGAAAAACCATATTGGAAAAACCAGCCTCAGTACACCTGACGAAGATTCAAACCTCGATTTCCCCGTCAATGGCAGCCTAGGCTACTGCAAAGGGAGTGCCTTATACCTTGTGGTCAACAAAACGAGTATTTATTTATTTGCTATACAAATATTATTAATTTTCAACTTTATATTATATATTATATAATATGAAAAAACAATGGACACAAATTGTATCTAGCGCGTAAGAAAAAAACATGGCCTTTTAAGAGCCTACTAACCTCATTTTTGAAGTCAGAATTAAATTTCTGTACTAATAAATAACAAGAATATACACTCTCGTAGTAAGGAGATAGATACATAACCCATTTTTAGATCATGATCAAAAAAAGTATCTCTCAGTATTGATTAAAACTTAAATACAACAAAAATTGTAGAATATTTGTAATAAAGCATGTAAATGACCATTAGGAAAGCTAGAGGATTAATTTTCAGACAGACATATTTTTTTACTTTCAAAGTGATTGTAATGTTAGGGTGTGTCTTATTTTCTGGTGTGGCTTATTTTTGGGTCAATACGGTACATCCTTGTGCATACATTATACTTGGTATTACTAGGTAGGAATTGGTTTACAATATAATGACTCGGTTATGAAAATAGTTGAGAATTGAATTCTGGATTATCGACTGTAAATGGGGTCTCTAAATTGAGTATTCCTGTAGAACATCACTGCATTAGAGTAGTTTGAAATATATTTAGATTATCTCTATGTGTGAGTGTGTAATTTCTATGTGAAGACTCACATTAAACTTGTAGAAAAGTTTCCAACACTATCAAATAGGTTACATAAAGAAACATATTACATTAAAAACCATCTTTATATTTGAGTTCCTGCTAACACATTTTTATGTTAATTCTTTAAGAGTGTCAAGGTTAGAACTGTGGAAAAATGTAATACAATCTAGCATACAATTGGTTTCGAGATAATTGGTTGGGATTCTTTCAACTCTCAAATCTCTCAAGTGCTATGGGAGGATTGAAGCGTCTTATCCCTTGATGGAATAAGTCATCCCATAACTTCACAGGTCAAAGGTTGGTCCCTAGCCGCTCCAACTCATCAAGAACATAGTCAATGTCCTGTCGGGTGACACCAGAGTTCTGGACAACAAACCGAAAAAAGTTGGGCCAGTTTCTTAGTGGTTGGTAGCCAATCATGAGGCTGCCTTTCCTCATCATTTGTTCTTTCATCCGAGGTGCTACCTGTCAGAAAGAAGATACGTGATAACATAAGTACATATTTTATGAGTTCATTTTAATGCACTGATGAACCCAGTGTCATCACCAATGAGATTATTTTTAAAAACTTTTTTTTGCATTGCATCTACTACCCTTTTTGGGCTATTAACTAGTAGGGTTTTTATATCTCTTCGTTTATATTTATAGAAATTAACAACATCGAGAAAAAATAAAAATATTTGTGGCTAACCATTGATTAAAATTCAAATAATAAGTTTTAAGCTAAATTTTGAAATAAATAAAAACAATCAAAGCAAGTGATATAAAAAATTGTTATTTTAAAGAAAAATTAATAATATTTTAAAAATTACATTTTTTTTACCATTTCCACAAAAAAACTTCTTTCCAGGCCCAACATAAAAAATTAATGCAGCCGGATATTTGGTTACACATAGTTCAGCAGTTTTCTGCCAGGGCAACACAAACGTAAAGGTTCCCCCACCACATAACAATTCTCCCTGTCTCTCTTTGAGCAACTTTCTTATTAAAAATATACAACAGGTGCAGAAACTTTGGCAATGATTGGAAGGGGGAGAAGAGAATACCGTGGTCAACTAATATTTCTATTTATGAGATAGCCTTTTATTTACAACTCTTTGAGTATAAATACCCGCCTCGGTGGCCGCACGGTCTAATGTGCTAGTCTTGTGTTAGTAAGTACGATTTTTTCAGAAAATTACCGGAGTTATTATAATAAGACCCGAATGGATATTTATATCAGTTTTATAATATAATGTATTATGTGACAGTACTTGGATTTTAGGACATACAATCATGTTAGGCCTTCTCTCTTTTTTAACTCAAAAGGGAACGGGACTTTCTCTGATGATTATCTTTGAATTTTGTTAAAGAAATTAAAAAATATATTAGAGAATACTTTTAAAAGAACACTGATGACTTACTGGTTGTTTATAAGAGTAATAATAAAGGTATTTTGAATGTACACTATCTAAATTAAACTAGAAAAACTTGGAGCAAGAGTAGCTTTTGGCTCTAATGTCACACAACTCAAAATGAACTATTCATGGTTATCAGGATAAATTGAACCGTCTTGACCAAAACTATATTGAGGTTCCTTTTTAATAAATTGTAATAAAAGATAAAAAAAAAGTTATTTTATTAATATTATTTCTTTGTCACCTTGATTCACCTGTTCGGGTTATACTCATAATATGTCATAATTACCCTAGTGTGTTAAAGGTAGGGTAGGTTTTAATTTAGAGAAAGTGTACCCACCTTTTGTGGAAGTTGAGAGGAAAACAATTTAGGATAAACCATCATAAGTATACTCAATCGGGATTCAACCCCCAATCTTCCCATCATTGGCAGGACAATTTATTGAAAAAGGGACGCCAAAGACTTTAGAGCATTTGACTACCGATTATGTGGATTTTTTTAGCACCGCGTCTTACTACCGGTTCAGATTATACACCTATGTACTAATTACGCTAATGGGTTAGGGATGATGTAGGTGCAAGTTATAAGACGTTC
The DNA here is from genome assembly GCA_902151455.1 of Timema bartmani. NCBI lineage: Eukaryota > Metazoa > Arthropoda > Insecta > Phasmatodea > Timematidae > Timema > Timema bartmani. The sequence continues at coordinate 77,157 of CABFWB010001524.1, forward strand.
ACCCACATTTGCGTGGAGAGAGAGAGAGTGGGGAAACCCTTTAGGGGAAACCACCCTCAGTGCACCTGAGCGAGAACGAACCCTGATCTTTAGTTCTTGGCATTATAGTCTAACACGAGACAGCGTGTTAGACCATGCGGCCACCGAGGCTGGTATGTGAATTATTCAAAGTTGGGATGGTTGTTTTACGATATTAGGGTTATGACTATACACTTAGCTGCTTCATATCATGCCAATGTTAAAACATTTTCTTTTTAGCTACGTCTTACTACTCGACAGGGCTATCCACAAATTTATATTTTGAGGTGGATATATAAAAGGTAGGATTATTGAGGAAGTGTACCCACATTTGCATGGAGAAAATTTGGGAAGTAATTTGAACTAAAGTAAGAGAACAGTATGCATACCCAAAAGGATCTCAAGCCCCAACATCTTAGTCACCATAAAATTAGGATAGACAAAACTAACACCTTTTCCCATGTGCTCACCAGTGTGGGTAGCATGGTATAAACTACACACATCGTTAAAAAGTACTCTAATATTTAGTTAAATAAATAGAGATTTATATTATAATTATATAAATAAAACACAATCGGTAGGCACACAGATTTATTGTCAGGTTCATAATTATGTTTTTCTGGGGATAGGCAATCTTGGCAGCAGGAACTGAGTACTTATTTCCAGAAAGGTTTATGCCTCTCCCTTCACATAAATGCGGGTACATTTATCATTAATCCTATCATCTTAATCCTTATCCTACTACCGTGGTTATAGCCCGTATTGTTCGGACAGATAATAATAAGCATAGTGTATATTATGTATACAAAAGCAACAATCACCAAGAATATTAATACATATTAATTATATTTTTATATGACTACAATATTACTATCGCATTGGCTAAGTATATTTTTATCATTTTACAGTAACTATTTTATTCAGGATTTCACTAACCATTCAAATTGCCATATTTTATATTAATTATTCTAACTTGAAATTGGAATTTAAAGAAAATGTACATTAATTTGCGTGAAGGCAAAGTCGCAAACAATTTCGTAAAACACTCTCGTATTTTATAGTTTTTTTTAAGAAACGTGTCTTATTACACATTCAGGTTATACGCCTACCACGCTAATGGGTAAGGGATGGGATAGGTACAATTTGAGGAAGTGCACCAGATTGGGATTGAACCCCGATCTCTCTGTACTTGGCAGTCAAGTCTAATGGACTGTGGCCACACACACATATATATAAAGTTTGTTACTGTTTGTTTTGTTTTGTAATTCCATGAGATAATCCTTTGTAAGCCGTGTTGGCTGTTTTCTATCACTAATAATTTCTCGTCGGTTGCTTTGAACAAGTAACTATCCCTTATTTCCCCTATAATGAAAACAAATCTCAATGTAGAAATAACTACTAACGCTCTGAAGTATTGTGACAGACTTGATAACTAAAAATCCTGTTTTGAAATCAGCTCCCGCTGAATCTTAAATAATAATAATAATAATAATAATAATAATAATAATAATAATAATAATAATAATAATAATAATAATAATAATAATAATTATTATTATTATTATTATTATTATTAGCACCATGTCTTACTACCCATTCAGGTTATACGCACTTACGCTAATGTGTGATGGTAGGGTGATTGTGAGATGAAATGGAGGAACTACAGATTAACGTGGAATCCGAACCACGGTGGAGGCCTGGCATTCCTCACATTCACAAGTTGTGATTAATACACATCTTGTCAGAGGTGAAGGAAGGGTTTGGCAATTAGATAAATCTGTGCCGGGACCGAGGATTGAACCCCAGACCCTCAGCACAGAAGTCTGACTCCTTACCCCTAGACCACCAGCACCAGGTCACCCTTTCTATTATGATTATTTGTTATAAAGCAGAGAAAGTTCGCTGATAACACTACTAGTGTGTAGAGCGTGTACCTCATGCAAGGCACGTGTGTAGCTGGCCTCCTCTTGACCCTCTCTCAATCTTTCAGGAATGAACCAGAAACAGACGTTGACAAAGTCTGGCTCAATGACAAGTTTGAACCTCGGCCGGGTACTGACTTGCACCCTGAAGTACTCGGCGCACTCCATCACCGTGTCGACATGTTTCTCCAGGCCCAAAGTTCCCTGGAGACAATAGCCAACAAAAAAAAAATACTACGGCTAGACACTTGAGGGAATTCTTAGTTTTATTTTAGGAGGAGCTAAACTACTTTTCTCAAATATGAATCTTATATTTTCTTTAAAGTCCTAGAATCCCTAACTACTTATTTGAATCCTTGAAAAAAATGGCACTTTAAAAGTCAGTTATTTTTACAAGATTTTTTTTATTTATTTTTATTTATATGCTTTTATTTTTAAGCTAAAGGAGAATAAAATGAGTTTTACCCACTATGCAAGCATATGTAATTGATTTTACTGATTTTTATTAAATTGTGATTTCAGCAAAAATATTTCAAATTTGGGTTCCTGATAAAACAAAAATCTGAGTTATTTGAACTTCATATACCCCAACTATTATAGAATATGAGCAACCAGGATTTGAGTATATCTTATTTAATGTTTACTAGCTTAATATATTTTGGAAAACAGATTTTAACTTTTTACATACAAAATTTGTATTGATGTTAAATGGAATTAGGAATTCGAAAGTTCATTACCACACTCACAAAAGTACGCCACCTATTCCTACCCAGTCTAACTCATTACACCCCGTCTCTCTCAGGTATATCCAAATGTTATCCTCCCATCTGCGTCTGGGTCTTCCAGTGGTCTTTTCCCATTGGGTTCGCCAGTCAATACCTTGAATGCGGTTCTAGATACTCACATTTGCGCTGCATGACCTGCCCACCGTAACATGTGTGATTTTATTACCCTAACAATGTTTGGTGATGAGTACAGGGTATGCAGCTAATCATTATGTAGCCTCCTCCACTCCCCACTATCGTCATCCATTTTTGAACCAAATACCTTCCTGAGCACCCTGTTTTCAAACACTTAAATTTATTTTTGTCATTGAAAGAGGACACATTTCACACTCATAGAGAACAACCAGTAAAATTACTGCTAGCAAGCCAGTAGTTGAAAGGATATAGCGCGAATAGACAAAAAAAAACTTACCCAGATCATAGGCTGAAAACAGTAATGAATGGATGTAAAAAAAAAAGTAGTATAATTTTGTGCTTTTTAAATTAATTTAAATGAATTTCATACATATAAACTGAATATGTATGCCATTATATATAAATCATATATATAAAAGCACAAATTTAAAACTGTGACTATTTATATACTGTATCTTGTACAAGAAAATATTATTTTGTGTAGTTTTTTTGGGTTTGTGGAACATTACCAAGATTTGGTTATGATAAATGAACAAATGAACATATTTGACTTTATTCACAATAGGTGAACTTGATTTATGATGAAAACAAAAAATGGGATATAAAATACCTGATAAAAAAATTATAATTGGTGTTTTAAGGCATGTTGAGTGTCAACACAATTAGGTAATGTGTCTGCATTCAAAAAACATTGAAAAGGGGTTAGAAGATGTAAGGTTCACAAATCCACCAGAAAAATATAGTTCTATAATATGTTCTTTCTTTTTTTGAAGGGCCTGGAGTGTGCCTATCATGCTCTCATTTAGCTCTAAATTTTAAACAAAAAGCAAAAAGTTTAAATGTGACTAGACTATTCCCAAAATAATGCATTGTATATTAAGAGAACCAAAACTTTAATTTTTAAGCTCTGGTCTAGATAGGTTTATTAAAATAAAAGTAAACTCACCATCTGTAGACAACCTACATTTCCAATTAAAAAAACAAACATAATCTAAATCTTTAGGGACTTGACCCAAAATATCAATATCCTCAATTATCATGGGTATTGGTCTTGAAATATTGGAAGAATCAATAATAAAACTTATTTTCAATACCTCAATTCTTAGTTTCAAGACTTTGGTGAAGAAATGTCCCAAATTTACAATCATTTTACTTTGAATCAACATGGCAACATTTTACTAAGTGAAATAGATGCTCTTGACTTGATTTTGGTGTTTTAATTATCTTGTTTGAACCAAACATACCTGCTAATAACAAGGAACACATATATTTTTGACCTTGCTCGAAACAGGCTTACATTTAAAGGAATAGTTGATTTAACTAAATAAATCATACATTTACATCCATTACTGTTTCCAGCCTGTGGCCTGGGTCAGTTTTTTTTAATCAGGTCATATATTTTCCAATACCGGCTTACTAGGCTTGTTGTAGCTTCAGATGCCTTATAATTTAACTTAAAATTAGGACAGGCACAACATCCAGTCCCCGGCCGTCAATTTATCACTGTGAAAGGGTAAACCCCCCTTTCACTAATTATAAATTTCTCGGTCATGCCAGGAATCAAACCTGGGACCCTAAGCTCAGTAAACAGGCACGCTATCGACTGAGCTAGGGTGTTGGAGTTTAAAATATCATGCATTTATAGGATCCAAATATAATATAAGTATAAAGTGTGACCTTTAATGTAAACCTCCATAAAAGTTAGAAAATCCTCGATAAAAACTCAAATATAATGTGATTTGCCTTATATCTCTGTAAACATAAATAAAATTCGTGAAATCTTCTTCTGGAGCATTTTTTTTAGGTTTGGCCTATAGTTATGTTGGATCAAATCACCAATAAAAAGTATTTATTTAAAACTCTAAAACAAATTCTGATCTAACACTGATAGTACAAAACAGCATGGAATGACAAAATTTGATAATAAATGTGTATTTTGAATAACATTATTTTGTGTGTGTGTGAATAAGGGGTTGTGGAGGGATGGGGGGAGTTATAGAGGGGAAATGGTTAAGCTCTGTAGTTAGTGAAGACAAAAAAGTTTTTAAAAAAATCAAATACAAGGCTGGCAAATATTTGAATCAAATTCAAAGCTTTGCACACCCATATTAAATTACATAGATAAAATTTAAAGTTCATAGGTAAAATGAAAGTACAAATTTGAGATTTGGATTTAAAAAAATAAAGATGAATGTGACACATTTCTAGAAAAAAAAAAACCTATAAGTTTTTTAGGCTGCCAGAAATCTCAGCCCCAAGGGTATCTTCGAAGCAGGTTTAACTCATTTCAATTGAAATATCATAAGTAGCAAACTTCCCCACCTTGGCTTTCCACATGAGCCAGAACTTGAAGACGTCGGCCCTGCGGCCGCACTGTAGGTATTTGTCACCCATATCATAGGAGGTGTCATAGAACTTGTCCTTCTGGAAGAGATAAGAGGCGCGCCTGGAGTGGCAGGACTCAAGAAGATCAGAGTGTCTTACTAGTAGCACCGAGCACTGCTGGGGTGCAGCAAGCAGCTTATGAGGGTTCCACGCCACTGAGTCAGCTCTGTATAAGCACATAGGAGGCACAACTGTTTATTATGTGTAAGAATAAGCTTTAATGGGAAACATATTCCTAGGGATGTATGAATACTGGAAAAATCTGGTTCAATTATTATTTTATTGATTGAAAAAAAGGCTGCTTTCCCCCCCCAAACAGCTTTTATAAAACCAAAGTGTGGCATGTAATTACACCCTTATAAAATAATAGTTGGGAATGAAATCCTCTAATCAAGAATATATGAAATTCAAAGATACAAGAAAATATCAATTTCAAGATTAATATTTTTCTGTTTTCCTAAAAAATTAAAATTTGAATTTGTTTTAAAGCTCTAATAGAGCATAATGGTGGTTCAACTCTAATAAAATGAAAAAAACAGCAACTTTACAACCAAACTCCAAATCATTAATTTAACACTTAATTGAATATATGAATGTTAAAAAATTAATGCATTTGGCTACTATTGCTATATGAAAAGAGGTTTACCTTAAAGAGTTATAAATGTCAGGAATAGAGGGATTAAAGGATTCAAAGAGCTCACTCCTACTATCAAGAAATCATCTAATTCATTAATCATGTGCCACCAGGGTTTGTTGATTTGACATTTCCTGGTCTTTACCGGTAGTGACGGATATGTAACTGACTTATGAGGCTGGTTCACCATGTAAGTGGGGTTACTTCAGCCCAATGTGGTGGTTATTTGGTGCTAGTAGAAGTCTTAAACCAAACTTAAGCCTAATTAACCAAACCAGGTAACCAAAAGAACAATTTGTCTTTGAGCAAAATACTATTGGTACCATCAAGAAGAGAACCTGGGACCTCTAGAATAGTAGCCAGGACCGCGTGACCAAGACCGATCAAACAATAAAAATAGCATAGTCACACTTTGTCAGTTTTAAGAGGCAATTTCTTCTTTTAATTAAATGTTCAAGAGCCATCTTATCTTATTATTCTATAAGTGTTCTGGGTGTATGATTGAAATATGTTTAAGAAGGAGAAACACCACATACCCAACACTTAACTGGGAATCAAGATACAGAGAAAGCACGGCAAGTGGATCGAGGCTTGATGAATAAAAGTCAAGCAAGCTAGTGGACACCAGTGGTATGAACACCTTTTCTGTGTAACTTTTACCTGTCAAGTCCCACCAGTTTATGTCTATAGGTGCGCGAAAAGAGCAGCCCTCCACCCCACGCAGCATCCACATGGAGCCAGAGTTTGTACCGAGCACAAATGTCAGCTAGAGCAGGTAGGGGGTCGAATGCCCCCAGCACCGTTGTGCCTGCACACAATATTATACAGAGTTGGAAAATATGGCCCAGATTGCTACAAATATTTGATACTTTGACTTACCATAGTTCTGTTCTCACTGAACTACTTATCATGTTAGCCATACTCAAGATACACTTCTCACTTCTCTCAAGACTACACATACATAATAGTATTGTATTGTTAAAAACAAAAGCTGCATGAAAAATTAAGATTACTCTGAAAGGGGAAAATAATATTCAGACTGAACATGAGATCACTAAGTCTTAGTTCTTGGCCAAGAGATTTTCTCTTCACTGCTTGAATGGTTGTATTAAAATGTACAAAATTAATAAACCATAAATTTAATCCCTATATTATTATTATTTTCAATGGATAACAGTTGTGACCAGACTAATGAGACAAAAGTCATCAAAACGTGGAAATAAAAAAAATGCTATCAAATGTGTGATAAACGGCAGGCATTAAGTGTGTCAAGGTACATCTATTATTGATAACCTTATTGTTTTTAAGCAATAAAGAGCCTTATGTGTTGTAGTGATTAAAGAGTAAAAACTTTATTGATAACAACATAGCAGTTCTCAAAGGAATTATGTTTGTCATATCTTTATCAAAAAAGGTATATATAGGCTGTTTTTGAAAAAAAAAAGTGTGACCTCTTGTGTGACCAATTAGGTATTAACCATGAATATAAGAGAGCACTTATGGAGTTTTATTATATTTTCAAAGTAGTACCATTCTGAATGAACTACAATGAATTTGCTTTATTTTGTATAGGATTATAAGGTCCACTTTTTAACTTCTAGAAATGGGGGTCTCCCAACAAGTTAGGTACCTTCTTTTTACCCTGAAAGGTTCTATTATGGTGTAGTTTATAAGATAGGGCTTTAATGTAAACTGCCAAAAGAAAAATGACAGCTTTAAGGATGATAAAAGTGTACATCGCATTAGCAACATCACATTATTTTCTCAGAAAAATCAAAATTAGCAAGAGTAGACCTTTAAACTTAACAGAATGTGTGAACATTAAAGATGTGAGCCCCTTGAAACCCCAAATCATTAAAGAGATTTGAGATTAAAAATAATTTCAAATCTAAGATTTGGAGAAAGTATCGAATTTATTTAAATTTTTTAATCTAAATTGATTTTTTGGGGCTAATATGATGTTTATCAGAGGTTTAGACGAACATAGTTAAAGGAAAACCTAACAACCAGACCCCAGGCCATTAATTTACCATTTTACGTGAAAAAAATTATAATAGAAATAAAAAATTCATACCGATGTAGGAAAGTTCAACACTTCTGCTTTATATGTTTTATAAGATTCTGATTCTGATTTGTAGGTAGAATGAAGATTAATACTCGAGAAAGAGAGGATTTAACCAAACAATATGGCAGTGAGAGCTATAATTCATTCACGATAGGTCTTTACCTGGATGACAGTTCAAAAATCATATGTTTAGGTTTTAGGTTACCAACACTTGTAAAAGAACACTGTTTTGTTATGAATGTTAAGTTTTTTAATTACATGTTATATTTTACATTTAAAATAACTTAAACTTAAGTTTTCTCACATTATTTCATTACTTTTAACAATTTCTTTTTACCCAATTCGAAACAATATTTTAAACATATATTAAAAGTACCTATT
>CABFWB010001524.1:86114-115921 GCA_902151455.1 Timema bartmani
TTAATCTAACTTTAATCTAACTTTAAACTTTTATCTTTTATCAAACTTAAATATAAGTTTAATCTAACTTTAATCTCACGAAATTTTATAAGGGGTTCTTTTTATTTGTGGATAGATTTGTGTGTGTTTTTTTGATAATGAGTTCCCAGGAGAAAAAAAGAAGAGAAGTTACAGATCACCAAGTCATTCAAAAATTTCAATTTCAAAATTCTTTGAGGCATAATATTGGCCTAAATTACTGTGGTAAACTATCACATTACTGTACATAACCATATGTTTTCATAACAGCTGTCCTAAGTGACAGTGGCAGATATCAGCTGTTGGCGTAGTGATATTTTAGGGACTATTTTTTAGTTACTTTTTGAGCTGTCATCCAAGTAAACTTAGGTCGTGAATGGCGTATATCTAATACTAGGAATACACTAAATTACGGCTGAGATAATAAATACAGTAGCATCACTGGGAATGCATTGGTTGTACTTAGTGATGTGAGTGGTGTGGAAGGAAAATAAGATATCAGAGAATTGTATAAAAGGGATTTTCGTGCTCATATATAAAAAAGGAGCAAATAAATGTGAAGATTAGAGGCATTGCTGTGCCACTGCTCGAAAATATATGAAAAACTTTTCTATGAAAACTTAAACAAAGAATAGAGGAAACAGCAAGGGAAGAACAATGCGGGTTTTGACAAGGAAGATCTACAGTTGACACAATCTTTGTACTGAGACAGTTCATTGAGAAAAGATGGGAGTATGGCAATGATAGCATGATAGATTTTATTGAGATAAAAAAGGCTTATGGCTGGGTTTAAGAAAAGAAGGTGGAGGGAAAGAAATCATGAAACAAATAAGGAGCCTCTGTGTGAAAATTGTGTAAGAATAAAAGATAAACCCTGACAGGATTCAAACAAAAACAGGGAAGCATTTTATCACCAATTCTATTCAGCATTGTAATGAACGAAGTAAATGCTGAGGTGCAGCGATAAGCCCGAGGAAAATGAAGGGGATGGCATATGCGGATAATGTCATGACATAACTGAATAAGACTTGGAGAGAGAGCTAATCAAATGGGCAAGCGCAATAGAAAGTAATGGATTGGACATGCTAGGGGTATGCGAGTAGGCATTTTTTTTATTTAGAGTTGAGTTTGAATAAAAAAGGAGTTTATTTCAAGTTCGACTAGTATAGAACAACAGTTGTACAAGAAATATTTCAAGATGAATTTTTGTAACAGATCAAGGCCACACTAGATATACAGGCCCCGTGGCGACCCACCACTCCCACTGTGTCACTTGACGCGCCCGACCTGAGCACTGAGCACTGACAGCCAGTCTCTGCTTCGCTGATAACATGGTGACAGTGCCATGTTTATACTCCTTATTTGAATTATTATTTCAAGTAATAGAATTTTTAAAGAACTTTCACTATTTTATACTAGGGAAATTCCAGACACACAACTTTGAGGCCAGATTTGGACAATATTGTCAAATGAGTTCCAAAGAACGTAACTTGTGTGTTATATAAGGGTTACAGGTAGTAGTTACAGAGAAGAGAGGGTGTTGGGAGGTGAGGAGGATGGATGGGGCGATTAGACGACCACGAATTGTTACCTGCTGTTGCTACGACCATAAAAGGAGCAGCCCCCTCTTCTAGGGCTTTATCCACAGACTCCTCAAGGTGGTGTACATCCATCTGACCCCTTATGTCCGTGCGCACACAATACACATTGTTCTCGCCGAGACCCAGCAGGGCAGCCATTTTGTGGACAGAGTAGTGGGCATCTTCTGATGCAAATAGGACCAGCCGTGGTAACGGGTGGATGCCTTCTTTCTGAGATGTAATAAGAACTGGTATTGAATTAGCAAACTAAGAGCAGGGTGTAAGCTATAATGTGAAGGGGAATCCTAACTGAGGGTTCTTCAAATCGTTGAATTCTTTCAATCCTTAAGGATATTCAAGATCCAACAATTCAAAAGAATTTCCAACTTATCAAAACATTTTATTTTTAATAATTTTTTAATAGAGCTGTTAAGCTCATTAGTTCTTTTCATCCCAAAATAATTATAGAACAAATCTAACAAGTAGACCACAAACCATTAATTTAGTACTTAAATGAATATGAATTCAGATTAGAACAAAACAAGGTTAACATTTAGTTAAAAATCATATTTTATTTAGTATCTAAAGAATTATTATACAGTAAAACAAAATAAGGGGTAAGAAATCCTAGCCTCTTATAATTATCATGTTTTCTAAGATTATGATTCAGAATTCAAAGGTACAAGTGACGTTTGGATTCAAAAAAAGAGAATTCGACACATTTCTAATTTAATTAATAAAACATGATACTAAGAATAATAAATCTTACACACTTGCCAATGAATATGACACAATATATTATGTTCATTTATGTATACCACTAAGGTACAATTTAAGTACTTTGATAGTTTAACAGGTTTTGTTGTGTGTATATTTAACACTTAACCAGAATGTGAACACCAAACTATTTGTCAACAATTAACAAGTAAAATATGAGTACACCTTTAACTGTTCAACCCCTTCTATGGGTATTAATAGCTTAATATGTATCTATATCTATCTATCTATCTATCTATCTATCTATCTATCTATCTATCTATCTATCTATCTATCTATCTATCTATCTAATATATATATATATATATATATATGTATATATAACAACATTGAATGAAAAGAGAATGTAAAACCACTAATAGAAAAAAGCTTATTATGATGGAAACACATGACAGCTATCTATCCAACTTGTCCCCTGCACCATTCGTATACTACCTTACTCTAATAGAATTGCTAGTCCTAACCTTGACATCAGGGTTGAAGTGGAACCGAGCAAGGTTGATGGCATAACCGTTGGCCAGGGAGCCTCCAGGGCAGAACATGCCTTCACCTTCAGGGAACCCCACCAGGATTCGCATCTCCTCCAACACAGCAACCTCCATTAGGGTGAACACTGGCGCTACCTCATAGGTGTACACGCTCGGGTTCAAGGCATCTGTGACCCACTGGCCCGCCAGACCGTACGGGTCCAAGCTGTCCTCCACACACACAACACATGCCATCTTCAGGGTATTGTCACTGTCTCAAATATGATGAAAAAACTCACAATGGTGGTCACATAGCTTATGGAATGAGGTTCAACGTGCCTGTGACTAAGAAGTCAAGGGTTGAATATCAGCTAGCACGTGAATTAGAAGGGTGTCTACTGAGTTGGAGAAACTAAAATTCGTGACTTTTTGGGGACCTTTTTGACCACAGAATTCCTTCAGTAAGCGGTCGAATATTATATTGTACTACATAGGCCCTTAGATAGTCATAACAAACCCAAGTAATAATTATTATACCAATAAGAAAACTTACTTGTAATTAATGATGTTTGAAGCTCATGGAAGCTGAATTCTCTCAACAAACATCAAAAGATAAGAATGTTAAAACCTGTCATGTAATATTTATAGTTTACACAACAACAACAACAAATCCCACAATCTGGGTTTTACATCGGCTTCAGTCGTTTATTATCCAATCTATTTCAGTTTGAAGTGCTGAAGCCTCTTCTTCAGCCTGTTGCAGAAGTTTTATTTTCTTTGCCTCTAACTTCTTTACTGTTTCCAGTGTTGGCTTCTTCACTTTCTTTTTTCTTCATTTCTTCAATTGCTTCCCTCCTTTTTAAACTTGCACGCTTATCCGCATGCAGCATCCCGCTTGTTAAATCTACATTCTTTATGCCGCCTACTGGCTGAACTGCTGAATAAATGCTGCGATGGGAGATTAGAGAATGCTCTTTCATATTTTCAACCAAACACTCCTTGTTTACTGAAAAACCTCTTTTGGCAGCACTGTTTCCATGGAACATTGTAAATATCATTTTGCAAAATGACAGCAATGCCCTGTAAGCTTTTGCATTAATGAAGATGTTGAAGAGAAAAGAATCTAGTCTGGTTTCAATGAAATCAAATGTCTTCAGCTCTTCTTCAACAGCAGGCTGCTCACAGATTTCAAGGTAGTTTTTTCTTATCTATTCAGCTTCAATATTTGCAAAGTGGTTGTTTGAAGTGAGCTTTTCAAGTGCTATGGTAACAAGATGTGCTCTGAGAGTGCCACTAGTCATTACTGCTGGTGAAAGGCATGAAGCACCTTTTACCATGCACTTTCGTAATGGAGACCTAGGCTCCGTCAGTTTCTGGAACATTTCTACTGGGAAATGTCTGCAATCTTTTCTAAACAAGTTCTAAATCAAGTTCCTTCACATTTTTACAAAATTTCTTTGCACCAAAGCCTATGTCAACACCAGAAAAGCTCAATAGGTTTTAATTTTTGACATCAATTGCCAAGAGCTGTCCTGAGTTTTTCACATTGCTTATAAACTCTCTCTTAAAGACGCGAGCAACAATGCTAAGTGCCATCGAATACAGTTCAGCATGTACAAAGGGCAACATTGGATTATCACTTTGAAAGAGTGTAAGGTATGATTCCACTTCTCCTGCTACTGACTGCAAGAAACAAAGTTTTGCTTCAAGAAGGTTGTCTTTTAGGAAGTCTCGTACAACACCAAAATTCTTTGTTTCCGGTGGTTTGGAAAATACAAAGGACACATAATTCTTTAAATGATGTATCATTTTCAAGGCCCTTTCAATTACTTTTGAGTTTCCCACCCATCTGATGGAACACATTTTAAGTGAGAAGAGGTCTGATCCACTTAATAGGGTGTAAATCAGCTCTTCAAAATGGAAAAATCTCTAAACAGATAATACAATGAACGCAGAAAATTATTAACTTGCCATTCACATATATTATGAACTGTCTTATAAGCCCCATGAACTGTATAAAGCGAGCATGTGCTAACATCAATAGGTTTCTTGTCTTCTGGGTTATCTCAATTTTTTTACATCATGTGATTGAGGTCATTAGGAATTTTAAATTTACATTCGGTCCATCAACAGCAATTTGTAGAACATTCTTTAAAGGAAGTCCTAATTCAGACATCCCTGATGTAAAGGAATCAAGGAGGTCAGCTGCAGTAGAATGCCCTGAAAACACAGAGTTCAAATATCGGGTTGAAACCACATTTAAACTTGGGTTCCAATATCGGACCACTATATCCATTTGTCCTTTCTGTGCAATTCGGTTGAGGCTTTCGTCAAGTGAAACTACAAAAAAATGCAGACTTCTTTAAATCTGCTGAGAGCTTTTCTTGAAAGAAGGGGCCAATACCAAAAGTTGTCAGATAGCTAGGTTTGTCTTTCTGCATTTTAAACTTTTGTGCCATCACTCTGTCAGAAAACATGCTGGAGAAAAGATCACTGGAAGAAGATGAACCTCTGTCAGCTGTATGAGTCATAACCTTATTTATGAACCACAGAAGTTCTGATTTCAAGGTATCACCATTAACACAAAATTTACTTAAAGATCCTCCAAAAGACGAGGAATATGCAACAAAAGGTACATCATTTTCAGAAGTAGGCCTACTTGTGGAAGGTAATAATTCTTTTGCCGGTTTTGTCTGTTTACATCCAACATTTTCAGCATATAAAAAGCGTTGAGTTTTTTGCTTACCTTGTAATATGGCACAGGTTAGTTCCAAATGCTTCATGTATTTTCACTCCATTCAATCCACTGTGGCTCATATCAAATTTAGATTTTGCAAAATGTACAATAAGCCTTATACTGGTCGCAACCACTTCTATTTATTTTCTTTATGAGTTAGCCAGAACTTTTTGAACACACATTTACCAGACATCTTTTTACACCTTAAACTTGACCTAATAAATCTTTGAATGCCCGAAAAAAAAAATTTGATTTTTTTGTAACACCACAGTTAAAACATAATTTAATATTTTATGTACCCTTAATACAACAAAAATAATTAAAAAATCGGCATATTTGGATTTAAATTAATTGAGCTCCTTAGCAATTGTCAACAAATATGGCGGCAGATATCTTAATTTATTTCGTTTTGGGGACTTTCATTACCTTTTTTGCAGTTACTAACTTTTCGTGACCCAGTAGTCACCCTGATTAGGGGCTGGATTTCCCATTCCATCTTCAAACTAATGTGGGTGGTCAACTTCCAAAACAATTTCTTTCCATAAAATGTGTCATAAAATAACCCTTGTTTTAATATGTATGTTTGTACCATAAAATACTCCATGTCATGAGCCTGCAAGAGAGCTATAACGACCGAGCGGTTATCACTGTTAGCAATGATAGTGCCAACATTTGTGTACATAGGGTGTCATGTGGTCATCACAAACAACCCTCTGGCCTTAAATCTCAGTTCTCTAGACTGGAGCTGCTACCTATTTATTCAAGTAGCTTCTCATTTGTCATAGCGAGAATGAGCTTGGCCTCGTTCCAGACCCACTGCTTCACAGACAAATTCTGTAAGAACTGGGGATCGAACCCGGCACCTATGGATTTGTAGCCAATAATTCTTACCACTAGACCACACACATAAATAATGTATATTTAAAATCGAAAATGTAAACAAATTTAGATGGGATACTTGAACTATGAACTTTTGAATGTGCAGCTTAGACTTAATAAGTGGATAGGAAGACATACCCACATATAAATTGTAAACATCATTCTCAACACTGCCCGTAACAAAAAAGATATCCCTTAGATTTGTGGTAGCCACCCTGACCATTCAACCATGGTGAAAGAAAGCTTCTATTCCTGGATGAAGTTGATCCTGTTGAATGCTCATCCTACCTGGAGTATAGCTGGTTGAAGAAGTAGGGGTGTCCAGTCTTAACGCTGAACATCACGGTGTTATGCACAGCTCGCAATAGCTCCTTGTGTTCTACTGGCAGTTCGGGAAGCGATAGGTCCAAAATCTCCTTTAAGTGCTCTGGATCTCGCCATCTCACCTATAACATAGCTTGAAATGTAAGCATCTGGGAGCTCCTGACATAAATCTGTATAACAACTTAAAAACATGAGGCAAATAGTTTCAAATTAAAAAAATTTATTATTAACATTATTTACATAAATAAGGTGTATTTATTTTGTTGGAATTATCTGGAGGGATCATAGCAGACCTCAAAAAAACACAAAAAGTCCTTAAGAACATATTTCCTATGTTTGATGGATTCTGAGATAAAGCCTCCAAGAATCCGCTGGAATTGTTAATAGCCCTACTTGATACACCCCTGTTAGTGTGGCTGTAGCCCTGCCTGTGTATCAGCAGTGATACATCACTTACAAGAGATGCTAAGAGGTGTGTTTCATGTAGGGCTATTAAAAATTTCAGCGGAATTTTGGAAGGCCTTATCTTGGGAATCATCAAACATAGGACATATGTTCTTAAGGACTTTTTGTGTTGATTTGAGGGTTACTATTAAAACCCCAGTTACTTCCCACATAAATCCATACACTCGGTGTAGTCAAGCAAGTTTTTTTAACCTAAGGGTTTGTCCAAGGAACAAGGATTAGGCCATAAGATTAGAGGAAAGACATTCCCATTAGTATGAAGAGAGGATAAGAACTCTATGGTCATATTACATCACTTCCAGTGTATATAATCAGGATTCAAGCCTCAGCCTTCAATTCTTGACAAACAAGTGCAATGAAGAGTCTAACGCTTTAGACTGTGTATCCATTTAGTAGCATCTTAAATTCCATGTAATATCCGTCCTTTGTGTCTTACTTCCTATCTGAACTATTGAGACATTAACGCTAATAGGTTAAGAAGGAAGGTAGAATTTAGATAAGTGTAATGCTTTTGCGGGGAGTGGGCGGTAAACCATTTTGAAAATAGTGTCTCACTTCACCTCGTCAGGATTAAAACCTGGAGGTCCCCATCACCAGCGAACCAGATAGGACAAGAATGATGCCTTTGTCCCTGCACCCACAAGTTCGGATTAATATTTATTAAACATTTTAGGAATAATATTTCTGTTAAAAATTCATAAAAGAAATAAAATTTGATCATCTTGTCAGAAATTTAGCTAATAAATAAAAACCACAAATCATTGATTTACTCCAAATTAGAAAAACAATCTTGCACTGCTACATTTTTAGGGATTTGAACCCAGGGATTTTTGATCAGTAGACAAACCAGCGATACAAAAAAAAAGATAAGGTGTCACACTGTCAATAAAAACAAATGAATGTAGCTCACCACAGGTTCATCTCTTCTTGTGCCTCCAAAACACGGCCTCTTTCAGCAGCAGTTCGACAATGTCCCTCAAGAAGCAGCCATGTTCCTCTTCACAAGGCAAACTTCTGTACTTCTCAGCCATCACTGCTACCAACATGACTGCAGTCGCTGCTGGCCTCCTGCTATATACTCTCTCCACCTATTGTGACTGTCGCTTCCTTGTTAGCTGAGAGACAATGGCCATCCTGCCTGCCAATCTCTCATGTAGACGACATAACATGATGGTCGTCATATCCTTGACCTGCTCTCATGCTGTTTTGAGCAAGGAGTACATTTTCTATCCCCCCCTAAAGAGTTTTAACTTTAATCATCTTTGATTAACATTCATTACAAATGTTCGATTAAGGTTCTAAGCCTAGGTTGTCTACATTCTGCACCCTTCCTCCACAAATAATTACCTTGATTCAGTTATTTGTCTTGATTAATTGGTATTTATGTTTAGTTTTTATGTTTAGGTAGCTACACTTAGAATTTTAACTCTGAACTTATTTAGTTGTTTCTAACTTATTGTTAAGTATTCATTCAAACAAAATTGAAAAATTACACCTGGACCTGGGAATCAACCCTAGGATCTGAATATCTCAGTGGTAGGACTTTGGTGCGCTAAACTAGGGTCCAAGTATTATTTTTCAACTATTTAAAAGAATACAAAGAAAGCGAACTTGGCCATAGTCTGTACCAAATGATCATTTCAATGTATTGTGTAGTAATTTGTATTTTGTATGTGTATGTTTGTTTAGTGGTCATGTCTTTGTAAGAAGTTGTTTAATATGTTTAGCACTCACAAGAGTTATGATAAAACGAAACATATATTGGAGGAACGAGGGGTAAGGTCCCACTTTAAGTTCAATCATAAGGTACCTACATTGGTAGACTAAAGGTCAGTTTGATCTAGTCTTGTTTACTGATGATGAAAAGGTTTGATATTTGAATCCTGGCCAGGTGTATTGATGTATTTTTCCTTAAATGGATTTTCACTTTTCCTATAGGCTACAAAAATACAAATATATTATTTCTCTAAATTTTGCCTTTCTCATTCTTAGCCCATCATTATAATTAATTAGCCGATAGCTTGGATAGAAAAAAGGACCTGGACTATTATTTAGTTTTCATTACATTAGATGATTCTCCAACTTTATTGACTTGCTTTTAGTAATTACATGCTCAACATGTGTTTCAGATTTAAACTTCGCAAACCCCTACAAAGTAGTTTCACAACACAATGTTTAAGAAAAATTTACAAACAAGTAGGCCTATCTAACACATGACTGCACTTAGCTATGTTTTAAGTTACTAATGTGAGGTGCATTGTTTCTGAGACAAAATAATTATTTTTGCCAATCTTAAGTTGGTTTTATCTACAAACTTTTCTGGATTTACTCAGTGTAATATAGTCGAGCTACCTACTCACAATGTGTTTTCTTCAAAGAAATACAGTGTGGTTAGCAAACCACAGATTTATATTATAAAGATAGAAAAATTACACCTGGACACAAAAATCGAACCCAAGACTTTTGGGTTTAGTACACCAATGTTCTGACCACTCAGCTATCTAAGGGTGTATAATATAGTAGCTTGGCTATTCAATACATCACAATGTATGTTAATGTCATTGTACATTTGAGAGCATAAAGCCTTCCCGAGTCTACGATTGCTGCGTTACTGATAGTTCGTGAACTTAATTGATCAATGATTGACACTCATAGGTAGCTGACAATTTCTGCATATCCATCACAGACTCTGCCTTAAAATATGAGTAAAGAATGACTCTGGACACGAGACAACTCCTGGATAGCTCAATGATTAGAGAATCAATGGCTTATTAAAGCCAAAGGTCACTGGTTCAATTCCTGTGTCCAGGTGTCATTTTTCAATTCAGAGAATATTATTAATTTAGATGTGGACTGTAATTATCAAATATAGGCCCTAGTAGATAATAGCTTGTCTTTTTAATCTATCGAACTAATGATTTATTAAAAACAGCCTTCTAAACTTTGATTTGAGATCGAGAACAAATTTCACAACTAAAGATTAAAAAGACAAATTCTTCACACATTTTGAGTTTTAATTCATAGCTAACCTAAGTTATCAACCTGTTTAATAGCGTCTTTCGAAAATTATTTTTTGCTAATTTCAAACCTTATCATGTTAATTTACCAAGTGACTAAAATTTGGTTTATAATGGAAAAAATCTGATTTGGAAGAAAACTAAAATAATGCTTGGTAAAATTTTGTATGGGATCTAAAATTTTCAGCTTAAGTGATGATTGAGATTAAAAAGAAAGGGTAGGCTTATTCAACCAAACTCAAAAACTCAAGCAAACAATGATTTATTTTTTGTATTTAAATAAATGTCCATGTACATTTTCCCTATAATCCAGCCTGGTTAACAGTACATTTACTTTTTCTGAGAGTTTTGAAGATATTCCAAACCTCCTAGAACCAACTTAATATTTGCCTTGGTATGGGCGCTGTCTTTACGTAGCTTCTCCATTTGCTGTGTCAGTAAGCTCACACGCTTCTCGACATACCTGAGGGCATCAGGCAGGGCAAATTCTAGGTAGTGCCCTAGGCCGATGTTGATCATTATCTTGGATGTATCAGTAACATTCGCCTGGACATAAAAGTTGCAGCCGATATCCATCTTTGTCTTAAGGTCCCCTTCACCTAAATGCCCATCTGCGAGTGTCTGGATTGTGTTCTTTAGTTGGAGGAACTCACTAATCTCTGCATTGACCTGTTGCTGACGATGGTTAACCTTCTTCAGGTCCTCTTTCAGAACGTCATTGATAAACGTCTCATAGCGCAGAACCTTCTCAGGGATGGACACGTCCATGACTACAAATGATGGAAAAATAGAATTTATAATAATTATCCAAGCACTTACCAAGCCACAGTTAGTAGTGAAGCTTTAAATCACCGATAATTATCTGGATTTGGTCAAAAAATTACTAATGCATCCATGTTTTATGGTACCTTTAAGTTATCGAGGATTCATATTGTGCTCAGGGTCAATCATCACTCATAGTTTAAGGCAGACTGACCCAGAGTCACCGGTGGCTCTGTTTAAGATGTATATAAGTATGTGACGTCACACGTTTATCATCGAGACTGCCCTAAGCCACAAGTGATAAATCGACCTAAACATAGGGCAAATCTTAGATACCGTATCTCAGCGGTAGAGTATTGGTGCACTGAGCCAATGGTCTCGGTTTCAATTCCCGTGTTTATGTGTCATTATTAAACTAAATTCAAATGCTTCTCAGCGTACAGCCAAATCCACTTTAAACAATTTATTTATCCCAAAAAGTATTATAATCTACTGGTTTTAAAGGAGCCTTACTTTAAACACATTAATGTCATCGAATCTTACCTAAGACATTTTAATACGTATCTTATTTTAACTATCCAATAACGCAAATTTTTGCAATTATTTACTATACATTTGAACAACTATATTTTAAACGTAATGAAAAAAACCATATCAAACTAATCAAATGATATCTTGTTTTTATAGTACTGTACAAAATATTATTATGTATTTTATATATATTACAACATAGTATTAAGGTTTATATTCAAAATAAAAACACTGCATAATAGTACATTGAGGTTTTCTAAGATCAGTACTGTAATTGTTTACTCTAGTGGAAGCATGGCGATTTGCAAGGTTGCCACGATAGAACTTAGTAACTAAATAGTCTTAGTAGTTCACAATTTCTCCAAGAGGAAGCGTTGCAATCAAACGTCCTCTTGTAATAGTTTCAAGGAATTACTTTAGGTGGAAGTAAAGTCAATTATACTATCTATTATCATTTATAAGAAATCAACTTTTTTCTACGAATTTTCGATACTATACAACTTATTATATAAAAAATGTGATCTATAATTTATTTTTGAGAGGGCTTTGATAAGGATTTGCAAATCAATACTTTAAAAAAAATATACAATGTCAAGCTAATTATGGTATATTAGAGTATTTTCCAAAGAATATAGTTCTCAAGAGGGTGCTATAAAGTCTAAATAGAGTTTATATGTAATCACGTCTGGTCATGAAATTATTACTTCGAAACAAATAATAAGTAACAATTATTATTATGGTTTATTTAGTTCAAATTTTCTGAAAGGTTCGTTTGCTGTGACCCTGTGGAAAGAAAACAGTTCAATCGTTCACCTAACTATGTGATCCAGTGGTTAAGATGCTGGTCTCCATTGAATAAATCTTATCAAATTTTGTAGTCCCATAGTACGTACATTATACTTCTATCGTAATGATTAATAATTGAACTCTTCTAATCTACCTTTTTTTAAAAAAAATCTTACCAGGACTACCCTTACGAGTATGCAAAGGGTGAAGCCGAACAGAGCCCGCTATTTGGGAGGCCCTGAACTTGCTTAGGTGACAGGGAAAAACCAAGCTGGGATGATATTTTTTATTTTTTTGCTGCGTGCTCGTATAGTATCTCTGTGTAGGCGATCTAACAAAATCAGCGTAAAAACAAATCAAATCATAATTATTGTGGTTTGGTTTATTGTACGAGTAATGCGATATGAGTCCAAATATTCAAGAAGAAACATAGACGCGCCCCTATCCTTCCTCCCTCCACACCACAGCTCATATCTAGTGCCACCTTATGTACCTGCAATACCAGCCGCAACGAATGTTCACTGTTTACCCTCTGTTTTTTATACACTACTTCGCTCGTTGATGAGCGTGATAGTAAATAACTTACCATGATTCTCTGAAAAATAAGGAGTACAACAGAAGTCCCGTCTCAATATGATGAGTATTTTTTTAGTTTACTGGAAACAACTAAATGGACAGACAAACGTTTCAAAAATGAATTATTTGGTGTTATTATCGTTTAAACTACCCAGGAGGAAAGAAAAACACAAATGCGCAGAAAAACCTAACTGTTGTACCCGTTCTTCACACGAGGAACCTATAAATAGGCTTTGTTCTTATATAAAATATAAAACTAATCCCAGGTAAAAGTATTGAAATATAAACTTATCTATAAATATTAATCCTTTAATGTTTCAAATTGGTTACAAAATGTAAGAAAGTTGCTGACTAAAACACAATATCAGATTATAATCTAAATATGTGTTGAAAACTGAAATTTCATATGAAGATTAAATTATAACTTCTCTATTCACAATATTATTTTGTACGCTCGATTATTGGTGCTAGTTGAAAAATAAATATGAATACTTATTGGTTGTTAAAGAGTTAAAACAATTAATAAAGTTGTACAGAACTATAACAGTTTACTGTACAGTTTAGAAAAGAAATGATTAATTTTCAATGTTTTTGTCCTTATTCAAGCCACTACTTTGAATCCACCATATTAAATAACATTATCTTAATACTTATCGGCATTCCAAACTTTAAGTTTCTAGTATGCTTAGAAGTGTTCGAATAATCCATACGGACAGTCAGACATCCTAATTATATCGAATTATGATGTTCAACATCCAGCTGCACTCTTTATACAGTTTCTAATCTATAAACAAAATTTTGACCAATACATTTTAAAAACAATCTTTGAAACGAAACATTATTCAACCCATGAACTGACTCACAAATAAACGCAATCCATCTAATGCAATCTTTTCCTGAGAGCAATAATAAAATATGTAAAAATATAATATAATATTAATAATAATATAATAAATAAATTAATAAAATAATAAATAAATATAATATTATATAAGTTATTACTGTGATACAAAAACATATTGGAAATGAGAGCATTATACTTTAACAAAATATATCATATATGTTATTACTCTTATAGTTGTTTAAGGTCGTCCCTCTACATGTATTTAAATATTTCAAATTTCTACCATATGGAAAAAAAAAATTCTACTAACCAAACAAATTTTTTTGGGGGTGGGGGGATGACTCCTTTCCCTCTTTTACAGTCATTTTTTCCATAGTGTTTGGGGTCACTCTTATACCTGCCTGATACATTCAACCTTCTACCATAGAGATAAGTTTTTTAGCACCGTGTCTTACTACCTGTTCAGGTTATACGCATATTATGTACTAATTATGTTAATGAGCTAGGGTTGAGGATGGTTGAATTTATAGGAAATGTAGCCACGTTTACGTGGAAGTAGAGCGAACAACCATTTAGGGAAAACCATTCTCATTATATCCGACCGGATCTCCCTGTCATCAGCAGTCTAGTCTATTTCGAGAGTGATGCCTTGGATCATGCGGCCATCGAGTCAGGCTCAGTGAAAAATGCTTTTTTTATTTACCTTATGAAATTTTCTAAATTCCTCATTTGGTTAGCAATAATATTGAACCTGTTTTCGTTCCAAGATATTTCATGATATGTGTTTTGCGTGGGGTATTAAGCATGTAACTACTAGCCCTTACAACCATGCCCCTAATCAAGTATAGAGGTTCAATAGGAACTTGAACATTGCTATTACGATTTATGATGATTCATCATCATTGGGACAAGGATTTAGATTTTTTATCTCTAGTGATTAACTCGGCTATACATGAGTCAACTGGAGCCACACCATTATCTTTTATAACTTGGGCAAGAATTAAATCATCCCTTGTTGGCTATCTGGGACGTTGATCCTCTTGTTGGGATTCTGAGGACTCCACATCTTATGAAAGGTGTACGCTTGCCTTTCATAATTTGCGGAGATCCAGGCATAGAGTTTCCACGGCTTACAACCGAGATCGCAAGCCAGTTCATGTGTCATTAAATGACAAAGTTCTTTGTCAAAGTTTCCCCCATAGTTCAGAGGCCAACAGGATCTATGCCAAGCTCACGCCAAAGTGGGGTGGTCCATGCCTCATCAAAACTTTCTTAACTCCTGTATCTTTGATGCTAGAATATGTTGAAGATGCTGACCTGACGCGTAGGGTGCATGTCAGTCATCTTAAAAGAAACGTCGAAATTCTAAGGTAAACTATGTAACTATAACTAAATTGTGTAGGTGTTTTTTTTTATATATGTTTGGGATTCTACTAGATCTAGTATAAACAAATTAGTGTGTTGCTTTTTAAATATAAATGTAAATATAAATTGAACTAGTAGAAGAAACAAGTAATTGTATTGCTTTTGAAATAATAGCTAAAGGTAAATGTAAATGTACTTTAAAATTTGCAGAAACAAATTAATATGCTGCATATATAATGATGTGTATTATGGATATTAGTTGCAGTTATACGATAATGATTCAGTGAGAATCAAGTCACTATTAGTGGTTTGTTCTTACTAGAAAGAGATTTGGTATATCAGTTTTGCCAAGTTACACTAATGGATTGAACAATGTAACTTTATAGTTAATGTTCATATTTTTCTAAATTACTGCAGTTCTACTGTGGATAGTTTGCTATGGATTATTAATAATATGTGTACTGAGGGTGAGGTTTCATATATTATGGGACTAACTCCCTCCCTCCCTTCCCTTCTGCATCTGCGCTCTGATTCTGGAGCAAAAGTTCTACTTCTGGCTGGTGCCGTATGTGAGAAAGAGATGTCCGGATGCTTCGCCTCAACCATTCTCAAAGAAGTGGCTCCTGCCACCCACGCCTAAGGTGCAAAATGCCTCTATGATATTTCTTCGCCACCTCCTAAGGTATCTTTTGATAAAAAAAAAGGGTAGGAGAGTTGTAGCGTCTTAAACCTGTTGTTTAGCACGTACAATAAAAATACCATAAATATAATTAAAACGATGAATACAAGAGCTAATATATTCTAATAATGTGTGGCAGATATTAACTCACGGTGAATTTATGTTGCCGGGAAACGCCCAAGCTCCAGAAAAACTGCCCCAGCTAACTATGCCAGGACCATCAACTAAACGAAATCCTACTCACAGGACCCACTTCGAAGAAATGGCAGATATGTTATTCTCTGGGCTCTGCACCATCTACAAGCGCTAGTGGTCATTCAGCGCAATTTCGCAACCTAACCCTCTTTCCCCTTGGGTGTCCAGATGTAAACCTTCCTCGAGTTCGTCAGTTCTGTTACTATATAACCGTCATTCCTCACTTCACATTTTGATATTCTATTTTATCAATTCGACGGAGCAACACATCAAACGTTAGTCTACATAAACGAAACAAGTTACAGGTGACCACGATGTGTGAGGCATCGATCTCTCTTCCTCGTTGCAGATGAAGCCTCGTCAGAGACTATGAGTATTTGGAAGTTAGAGTCAGCGTTGGAGTTTTTGTATTCTTTTGCTATGTCCATATGGCATAGTTTTTGTTAATCAAGGAATCAAACTACTTTTCTATGCCCTTAAGGCATAATGGTAGTCTTAACCTTCCTTTTATATTCCCATATGACATAGTTTATGTGTCAGTATATCAGAATTGTTTTCCTACGCCCATAAGGCGTAGTTTGGTTTATTAGAGTTCTAACTATTTTTCTATGTCCATATGACATAGTTTATGTGTCGGAATATCTGACTTGATTTCCTATGCCCATAAGACATAGTTTATAATGATGAGCTTATGATCTATGTTTATTGGTCCATACGACATGTTTCACTATGTCAGTGCTTCTGACTTCTTTTCCTAAAGTCCTTAATACATTGTTTTATATACTAGGTAATAGTCTTCACTCCCTAAACTGTGTGGCCTTGTTTAGGACCACTTAATGAGGGCAATCAGGTTATCTGTCACTTTGTTCAATGACCTAATTAGGTAAGTGACATATAGCAGTCACTATTATTTCTTTTTAGTGTATTTATTTACGGTGTGCTGCCTGTGGGAGCACTACTAGTTCTTAGTAGTGGCCCGCGGGGATAGGGTTTTGTCTCCGGCCCCTTCTAGCGCCGTTTTATTGAGTAAAACATATATTGTTTGTACTAGTTATTGTGTGCCCAAGTTAGGATGGAGGTATACATATACTATTTAACTTATTAGGAGTTGACCGGCCTTAGTAGTTCAACCGTATAGAGGCCTGATAGCTTGCCATTTACTATTTGTAATATGCTAGTTCCTCTTCTAGGAGATTGTTCTTAGGTTTTCGTAACTCTATATAGAGTTAACTCAAACTAGCTAGCTTACATAGCTTCCTTCATAATAGCTCTAAAAAATTAGGACTTAATACCCTTTGTTTTCATTAACTATGTTACACCCACTCTACTACCTCTTAGCTACGGCCACAATAGACTAAAAGGAATATGGGTGAAATAAAATGAAGGTATAAAAAAGGTAAGACATTAGCAAGATTTAAATAACAATATTAATGGTTTATTCAAGATAACAACAATTGAAACAATAATTTACATGGCCTTATAGGTCCATCGGAGGTATGTTGAAAATCAAATACATAATTAATAACATATCTTTAGTTAAGCGCAGTACGATTATGAGAATGTTTCGAAACTTGAAACATATCCTTTAGTCAGCTGGGTCAGTCTAGAGAGACCACTACTCGACCAAACTACAATATGTCAGATTCACAACAGTGAATATAAACAGGACAACCTTAAACGTTGAAAATTAGAACAAACTATTACTCAATAAATATCGAGCCAGATATTTATACGACGAAAAGCGTCTGATTCACTACAGTGAATACAGACTGAATAATTTAGTAAAGTTAAATTTATAATTTAATACCTTACATATATTTTAAAGAACACAAGAGTTTGGATTACAGACCTCAAGTCAAACTCCCGTGGGACTATTAAATGTCGACACAACTAAAGACGTTAACAAGATCCATACTGGTTAGTAATAAATAATATAAGATAAAAAAAAAGCCTAGTTATACCACCAGTAATTTCTATTAAATGATTTGGAAAATATTAGAGTCTAAATTAATCAATCAGAAAAATTTTACGTTACTTTAACATATAATTCAAATAATAATCAAATAAGGAAACATATTCAAAAAGGGAGTTTACAATTACTAGTAACCACAATATTCAGACAATTTAAATTTAATACTTCAAGCAGAAATTAATTCATAAATGTGGCGATCTAAAATATTCAAGTGACATAAGAGACACTAGCGCCCAAGTGGCGCCAGAAAACAATTGGTGTCCCATATCAAAACTTACTTCTTAAGCAAATCATTTTTAGTTATCATATTACGATGCATTTTCTGGCTTACTCCAAATACTACTTTATTCTAGAGTCCAAAATTAAACAGGCCATAATTTAAGTCTTTAAAGTAGTTCGATTAAAATAAATATATCCTGATAGTGTCCAAGTCCTGGACAGGACATCTCCTGAAGGTGTCGAATCCAATAGTCAACTTTGTCTTCAGATAGGCCAAGATTATATAGGTACTAGTTGCTGGGTTTGGAAAGGTAGGAGATCTCAAAACTAGAGATTGACGTCACATCGGCCATTATGATGCTTGTAGAGGAACACGTACTATATCGATCAAGCTTGAGGATTTGCTGCCCTATCTTGATCATGTACACCATTTGTTGATAGTGTTCTTTTTGAATTCTTCACTTGTGACGTACACAATCACGAGATGTCTTGGTGGTTGAGTCTGTTTCGTTCACCAGAGGGCAGGATAGTCGCCGTCTACTTCTCGAGTGAAATATCCATCAGCCTCCAGTTGTGTAACTTCGACCAGCCCGCTCGGAACATCAGTTGCTGGCTCACCAAGGCTTGTTTGTCCCACTCTTCAATCTAGAACGTGACGTGTATAATCCAGTCTTAGAGGTTGTTCTAGTCAGAAGATACAAAGGGTAAGTACATGGACAGTTTGTGATTGCAGGGAGTTTATTCTTGTTTTATATTATTTAATATTATTCTTGATATAGACTGAAACTACCTTGGACTACAATAGAGGTTACTATTGCAGGAAGATGATTAGTCTCGATACTATTCGGAGCGGGTAGTATGAATCTAAAAGAGAGTTTATACGTGTAGGTTAATATGGGGGTTGGATAGTATGATGTAACAAAACGTTACAACTATAGTTTCACTATTATTCATGAATATACCTTTCAGGTATTAGTCTGGTACTAGCTAGGCTGGATTGTCTTTGCCTATTGTAGCTTAACCTTAAATTAATATTTGTTGCCTTATTTTGATTGCTGCTATGTTGAGGCAGACGCTGATTCGTAGGAGAATGAGCGTTGGTCCTTATTTCTAGAGTTACTAAACAATATGTTCAATCTTACTTATGTTAGTTCCTAGGCATAAAGTTGCTTATTTCTATTCCTGCCTATCGGAACGTATACGTCTATGATAGCTGAATAAACTTGTCTTAAATAGCTATGGACTGTTTGATCTAAAATCTATTTCAAACGTATCTAATTCTATTTCACTTGTGTACATTAAAATAAACTTATTTGTTAAACTAATATATTTCTCTTAAGTCTCATTCTTCCCAAACTCTCAATTAATAATAATTGTATGTACGAACTCGTCACTTCTTCTATTACGTAAGAGAAGCGATGATTCAATCTGGAGGAGTCCTTCTATCTGCTTGCCAAATTTAAATGTTATACCACGCCTAAAGGTGATTTTATACACCCTTCCTCCCACTATTTTTACCTTGTATTCCAGGGTCCCATTTAAAATGTTGAGAT
Source organism: Timema bartmani (assembly GCA_902151455.1). NCBI lineage: Eukaryota > Metazoa > Arthropoda > Insecta > Phasmatodea > Timematidae > Timema > Timema bartmani. The sequence goes on from CABFWB010001524.1 coordinate 105,861, forward strand.
TTTTCTGGTTTTTTAAGTGGCCCCTTTACTTTACTTTCAAATTTAAGTTTTCTACCACACTGAAAATAAATGGTTTCTATTAATTTTTGAGATTTGAAGCACCCCTCTCCCCACATGTCCAATTACCACTTTTTGATTTCAAATTTTTAGACTTGTTTGATTATCCGGAGCTATAGTTCTTATTCTACCTCTTTGCTGAATTTAAGTTTTCTACGACACTTAAAAGTTTTTTTTATAAGCCCCACTCTATATATTTCCTAGAGACCCAAACATTTATAGTTATTTAGAGTGGTATCTTTATCTAATTTTCTGACAAATTTTAATTTTATATTACTTTATAGTTGTAGTTTTGTAAATTTTTGATCCCTGCCCCACATTCTCCTAAGCTCTTTTTAGAAATCATTCTTATAAATTTTAGATTTTAAGATGTTTGTGGTTATTTGGAGTCCTTCCTCTACCTATTTACCAAATTATAATGTTCTACCTCATTTCAAAAATATTTTCTAACTATACCTTTTCCTTTATTTCCCAGATTTCCATTGCAATATCTATATCTCTATTTATGCTTAAATAATAGTTCTCTGCCACACAGAGAATTAGATTAATGTACTAGTCTTGGAAATGTTGAGTCCTATCACTACACTAGTTCTTCAACTCCCACATAAATATTTTAAACATTAAAACTTAATTGGACATCTTCTGGATTCCTTATATCAAATTGCCAAATTAATTTTTTCTATCACACAAAAAAGTTTTTTTCGTTTTATAACTGCCCCTATTTCTCAAAGTCCTGTTTAGAATTTAAAATATTTATACTCTCATGTGTGATTAGAATGCTCCCTTTACTTTCCTGCCAAGTTTTTTTTAACACAATGAGAAGTAGTTTATTCTTCTAGCCTTAGACATTTTAAACCTCTTGCCCCCACACTCATTTATCTAACTACCATTAATAGATATGTCAATTTGTTAAGTTTTTATTGGTTATTTAGAGTTGTCGTTCTACTTGTCTTCAACATTTAAATTTTCTACCACAATCAAAAGTTTTGTTAATATCCATACCCCTAAAGCTCTTGAAGCACCACTAAAACAATTAAAGTTTTAATAATATTATAACTATTTAAAGTGGTACCTTTAGCTGCCTACTAAATTTCAATTTTCTACCACATTGATAAATAATTATTTCTATTAGATTTGGTAATTATGAACCCCCCTTCACACTCTTTTCTCCAACTCACCCTTAGAAATTAAAAATGGCAATATTATTTGGTTATCTGATGTTGTCTCATTACCTGACTGCCAAATTTTAATTGTATACCTCATCTTTAATGTTTTTTTCTAATTATATCCATATAATTTTTTTCTATAGACCCAATTCCCATTTTTAGATTTTTTATGGTTTTATGAAATAATCACTCTACCTGCAAATGTGAAAGCATGTGTGCGTTTACACAGAGATGATTATCACCCCCGGCATTTTTATCGCAGCAGGTTGAACGTGGACGATACTGCGTCCTAGCTCTCGGGAGAGGAAGATCACGTGATTTGCCGCGCGATTCATCTGTAGTCAGTAATGGATTCGTCTTCAGAGGAAGAAGTTTTTTGCCTCTGGTCGCTGCAACTGAGAATGACAGACGCAGGCAACATATTGACAAATAGGTCCAGATTAAAATGCCACTATTATTTTTGTAAAAGTGAATGAAGTTTGAAAGAAGATTAGATCTGCAACAGCAATTATTTATAGAGATTGAGAAATTTTCTCGTGTAGGGACGTCATGTTAAATAACTTTGATTACCTTTGATATACAATTTATAAACTGACAGTTTTTCTATGGGTATAGGTTCTTAATTTTAATTCTTTTAAATTTGTTATCTATATTGAAGGATGTTGTGAATTCATGATATAAATGCCACAAGGTAAGAACAAGACAAGTTTTATACATTGATTCCCCAGCTAATAAAATATGAGATAAGTTTTTATATATACTTCAGAATTACACTCACTGTTTTGATGAGATTTTGAGTTACATAAGAAAAGACATAATGAAGCAGCATTCTAACTGGCGTGAATCGATCCCACCTGAGGAAAGACTTGCAATCACAATAAGGTAAGAAAAACGCAGTAATTTACAGTATGTAATATTTTTACTCTAAGAACCCAAATCACTTTATCAATACAATAAAAATAATTAAATTTGTCAATTTTTTTAATGAACATGAAGTACAGTCCTAAATTAAGAAAATTAAAGCTAAAATTAACTTCAATCAGCTTTGAAACTTTGCAAAAAAAAACCTAAGAAAATATAAACATGACAAAGATATAAATTAGCGAAAAATATCTGTAGATGATGTTTTTTCGTATTTCACATTGTTGGCTTTCACTGTCCAGATCCTCTTGTTTGGCCACAAGAGGAGGTATCTTAATGTTTAACGAGTGTTGTTCAGGAATGTGGCTATTCCATCATGAATATTTATTTGAGATCGGGCACAAAGCTTATTTATCATTTTAGTCCACTAAAAAAATATATATATTCACAGCACTTTCACAAAATGTCTAACTAACATAGCTTCAAAATGGTGATCGATGAATTTAAACCATGCGATTGAACATGACGAAGTAAAGTTCTTTACAATGGTGCACCCACGCAGTGGATAGAAATATTTTATTCAGGTAAATATTTCGAATTCCGATAAAATAACCATACAATAATTTATTATATTTATAAAAAAATGACAAGTATTTTGTCTTTTTCTTGTAAATTCGAGGCCTGATTTAAAAGGTATTAATGTATGCACTTTATTACACATAATAGATAGCATTCCAAAACGGAGAATAATTACTTTTAGTTATGTTTAAAGTATTGTTTCAGATTGGGTAAAAAGAAATTACTAAAAGTAATGAAATAGTGTAATAAAACTTAAGTTTACATTATTTTTAATTTAAAATATAACATGTAATTAAAAAACTTAACATCTATAACAAAACAGTGATCTTCTACAAGTATTGGCAACCCGAAACATAAATATATGATTTTTGAACTGTCATCCAGGTAAAAACCTGCCGTGAACAGACTTTAGGTAGATATATTTATAGATTAGAAGATTACTGTTTGAACATTGGGCCTTATAATAATGTTTTTTAATTTAAATTAGCTAAAATAAACGCCGTTTAAGAATGTATATCTTAGAAACGATCAAGATGCATAATTGATGAAATATCCGAAAAGACCGCATTGAACACCTCCAAAGGCAATAGGTTCCCTATATCTGACCTAGGAATTTATAATTTTGTGAAAAGGAAGGTTTTCCTTTAGCAAGGGGGGATTTAAGACCAGAGTAGGCCTACTAGTTATTGTGTCTGCCATTGAGCTAATCTAGTCTGTAAGTTATATTTGATTCAATCCTTTGTTTTAGTAAGTGCGCATCAGGTAGCAATGATAAATAAATTAACAAATTGGTTAAGAAAGCTCCGATTGTTTTATAATATTTTATCACAAATATTTCCAGGAAAGTCGTTATGGTATCAAACGGTGGTCTTTGGTACATGACTCGGCACACTATTTGCTAAGAGTGTTCATATGTTTGATAACCAACACACACACACACACCAAGCACTGTGACCACATAATCCCATCGGGATGTATTTAGACGGGTGCGAGTAGGGGTGAAATTACGGCTCTTCTGTCTAGTTTTAACAGCTTGATCAATATTGTCTGTTGTTTCCAGGGCCGCACGAAGGGTGGGGGATGTTTGGGATGGAGGATGCTATAAGGGTAGTTTATGGACCCATCAAATGGGGCTCATGGCATGCAAATGTATGCAAAACAGGGTTTGGAAATCAGGCGGTGGGGATACGCCATTTCCCTTCAAATTGAAATACAAAGGTTAGGAACTATGCCGGCAAAAATACATCACAGATAGCGCCACCAAATCTGGTTTTCTTTTTAGGGAAGCTAAAGAAGGAAACTTCTTCAACCTAGGAAATAGAGGAGGAAACTTCTTCAATCTCAGCCTAGGAGATAAAGGAGGGAACTTCTTCAATCTCAGCCTAGGAAATAGAGGAGGAAACTTCTTCAATCTCAGCCTAGGAGATAAAGGAGGAAACTTCTTCAATCTCAGCCTAGGAGATAAAGGAGGACTGCTAAGACCACATAAACACCGGTCCCAAACCAAGTTTTATTGGAAGCGAGTAGCTTCGTGTCTCACTCAACGTTCGGACCATCGACACACTACTTGTGGAGGAGAAGGAAATTACGATTTGTTTGGAAGAAAAGTTGGTAGTTTATTAATAAATATTTATTTCCCTAGTAGTCTACACCCAGCTGGGATTGGAAGCTCAACTTTCCATTGTCAGAAAACCAGACGTGTGTGTTAAAGTGTGTGATTTTTAACGAAATAAAATACAGTAACCAAAACGGTAAAGCTTCACGGAACAAGGTCATGTTGTAAAGGTCACCTTGTCAATCTATAAAGGGACAAAGGTAATTAAAAAATATATATATACTACATTTTAAAAGATTTAGTAGTCTGATAATATAACTTATCCCTAACTCCTTAAACCACGTCTTACTCCCCATTGGGACTATTCGAATTTAACTACACTAATGAAGTAGGTATGAAAAAGGTCAAATCTAGAATAAATCTACCCACATTAGTGTGAAAGAATAATGAGGAAACCACTTGTTAAAAAATGTTCTTCCAATAGTTTTTGGAGCACCAAACTCCTCGTCAATCGGTTAACCAGAAAATATGATAACTACACCCCAATCCGCATTCCCCCCGGTGCGGGTTAGTGCCTTTTTCATAGTGCCATCATAAACGTTGAGGAAAGCTTTGCCAACTTGTTTATAGCTTGCACATGTGCTATAAGTTTCTAAACATGGTTTAATACAAACAACGTAATATAATTTAATCCAAAAAACGAAAGGTACAAAATGCCTTAATGGAAAAAACAAATAAAAGAAATTTAGAGCAAAAAACAAAATGCACCAACGACCTTAAGGAAACAATGCAACATAATTTAAAGCGCAAAACGAAAGGCACCAACTGCCTTAACGAAACTACGCAATAAATTGAAAGCATAAAACTTGAGGTACCAGCTGCCTTAAAGGAACAACGCAATACTATTATTTGCTACAGTCGTATAATCTTTTACTGCTTGGCACGTTTTAAAATGTTCCTTCTACGCCACAAACATTTCTCATACATATTTAATACATACATATATTTATATACATACATACATACATATTTAAAAGTTTTATCGTCCTTATTTCAGTAAAATTTTATATTCTTTTCCCCAAGTTTTACGTTGAAAATGTTATAAAAGTTGGTCCCCCTTCTTACCCCACCCCTTCTAGCCCCTTAACACCTATTTCCCCCCAAAACCTCCCCTACTGGCAAAATTATAAAGCCGGACATGTAAAATAAACTGATTGTTATAAATATCTCACTATAGTGAGCTTAAATTTTCAACTCTTGAATTAAATTAAACATTACAAACAATCGTACATAATTTATCATATAGCCATAGTTTGGAATTTAAAAAATCTGTTATTGGTAACTACCCTTAAACAAGTTGTCTTCAGAAAAACAAATATATTATTCTATTATTCATATGAATCACATTCAGCTATAACTTTTGAACAAAATTGTAGGAAACCTTTAAAAAACTACTTTTTTAAAATCAGGTTGTCTTCCCTTAAAATAATTATTCTACTAGAAATAAGTGTACAGTATTGGTTAAAAGATAAAACACCAGTTATCCATTTAGAACAAAATCGTGGATGCCATTTTCAAAAAAGGTAGAATTTTCATAAATTCAGTTAACTACTCTTATGTTACAATAATCTCAAGACAAAACAATTTTCACGTTCTCAATAGGAAAGAATAAAAAGAAAGAATAATTTAAAATTCAGTATGATTTCGAATATCCAGGTTAGTCAAAAGAAGGATCCGTTCAAATATTCTAAAAATAGGTATATTTAGTCTATTGGTTATTAATCTCCCTTCACATCATACATTCAAACTTCCTTAACCAAGAGGTTTACGAAACTATTTCGGGTGTTCGGAAAGTAAGGGTTGATTGATCATGGAAGCCGTGTTGGCCATATTGGTGCATGCGCAGGGCAATGGAAGGATTCATTACGAAGTGACACCTAAGTTGGCAGAGATCTGTGATTATTTACGATTGTGTAAGAGTGCTTTTAAAATGAGCGGTAATATAAATAATCCCACCGCGCGTGAAGTCCACGGCATGATAACACGTCTTCACGCAAAAAAAAATCAGCAGAAATTTAACTTTGTCAGATTTATGTTCTTACTGTAATGAGTGAAGATAAGGTTAGGCAATACTGAATACTGTTGTGAATTTAACTATGGCCAAACAAACTTTCATGATGAGGAACGGAGGAGTTAACCTTCTGTTGTGTCCACAAACTTGGTTTAACGAGGGAACAAGAAGAGCCATGAAAATAGACGCTCAACGTGTTCTGAACTTCCATTGGATTTGACCCAGAACTCACGTAGGTTCTGTTCTGTAACTAGAAGCTTGAGTATCGTAAAGTTTATGCTCGATGGGTGCCAAAGATGTTGACAAGCATTCACCAGAAGCAACGAATGGCATCAGTCTTGATATTTCTTGAAAGCTACGCGATTGATGATGACCAGTTCCTTGACCATATCGTAGCCGGATTTCACACGTTAATGTAGAAACAAACAAGCAGTCCATGCAATGGATGCACACAGGATCACCAAATCCCAAGAAATTTAAGCAAACTTTTTTTAATCAGAAAGTTGATGGCAACTGTATTATGGGATCGTAAAGGAATACTGCTTTTTTAATTTATGGATCCTTAAACGACAATCAAAGTTCAAGTGTACTTTTACACACTGAAAAAAACTAAAGGGGGGACCAATCATTACAAAAGGCGTTGTCTGCATAACAACGCCTAACCACAATCCGCAGCTTGCACCGTCAATCTCTTTTAGAGGTTTGGTTGGGAAGTGTTCGATTATCTGCCCTACAGCTCGGATCTTGCATAAAGTGCTACCCCTTGTAGTTGCACTTAAATAAATTCCTTGGCTCACAACGCTTTGAGGATGAGACGTGTTTAAAAAAGGCGATCTGGTACCGACTGAATTCACAGTAGGCAAGCTTCTATAACATGGGTATACCAAGACACTGTCCTATGGGGCGATCGAATGCAAGCGGTGCGGGGCGGAGTGAAGCGAAGCGATCGAATCAACGTGAGTGTTCTGCGTAGGAGGATACAAGAAGCAAGCTTAGTTCAAATCACTAGCCATGATGTTGTCAAGGAAACGTGAACAGTTACTTTCAGAAAGAATATTTCTAAAAACTTAGGCTACTTGTTAATAAAATACAAAAACCTAACGTAGCAAAAACCTACTATGAAAGGGGAATCTAACGGTGAATTTATATGAAGAATTGAAAAATTATACAAAGGGCCCCAATTTATTAAAACTAGCTAATACAATAAATATAATGTAATTTTAAAACAATTTAACTTTATTTAGATTGATACAAAATCATTGGTGACCTAGCGGTCTAGGGGTAAGGTGTCAGACTTCTGAGGTGAGGGTCCGGGGCTCAATCCTCGGTCCCGGCACAGATTTATCTGAATACCAAAACCTTCCTTCAGCTCTGACTAGACGTGTACTAATCACAACTTGTGAATGTGAGGAATGCCAGGCCTCCACCGTGGTTCGGACTCCACGTTAAACTGTAGGTCCTCCATTTCTTCTCACAATCACCCTACCACTACACATTAGCATAAGTGCGCATAACCTGACTGGGTAGTAAGACGTGTTGCTAATAATAATACAAAATCAATTAATCTCAACAATTTAACAAACTCCGGGATAATAAACAACACACCTTTGGTCTAGTTGTGTTAAAATTGATATATTTGTCAAAAGTATTTTTACAAGAACCACTGAACATTAAAAATATAAAAGGTGATAATAATAAGCCTCACTCTTCCATTCACTTCCATCGCTTAGAGTTATGAATCTGATGAGGTTTTAGATCCACATTTTTCAATGTAGAAATAGTGTATCATAAGTTTGAAAAACAAAAAAACCCCACATACACATTAGTTACATCAACACTTTTATAATGCTGGGACCACTGTATCCACAATCAATCGGTATTGGTAGCTCTTATTTTTCACATCCCAGATCGCATATTAAGCGAATTCACAGGACAATCGCGTAAATTCACTCGCTTCGATTCGCTTCGTGTTGCAACGCACCGCCCTCAATGCTCGTGTTCAACAGATCACGTAGGACATTGCTTAAAAGGCTAAGTGCCACGTTACGACCCTCTGTCTGAATTCTTGTGATGACTATGTAAAAAAAAATATCTTAGGATCATAAATTAATTTTGTCAGCAATACAAATTTGAAAATGTTTCTTTTAGGTTTTTAATAAACAATCGGTCCTTTCTTCCTCAACAACTCTCCCTCTTATTTAGAAAACTCGTTCGTAATGCTTGTAAGACTAAAGGAGAAGAATGAAGATTTTCCATTACAGTTTTATTAGAAAATAATTCAAGTATATTTTACAAAATATTTACCTGTAAAATTCAAATTATTTATTCCCAGGGAAAGAAGAGGCAAAAACTCTTTTTTAAAGATTTTTCAACTTAAAACTTGGGAATAAAAATATAAACTCTTACTAAAATAAGGTCTATATATTTTTAAAGGCTCTGAATCCAATATTAATATGCATCACCTGCTATTTTTAGCAACATGGCCTAACGCGCTACTCTCATAGTAGACTAGATATCTGAGGATGGGGAGATCAAGGTTCGAATCTCAGTTGGGTGTACTGAGTTTTTTTTTACAAAATAGTTTTCCACTCTCTCTCTCTAAGCACATGCGGGTACACTTCTTATAAATACAGCCTTCATCATCCCTAAAATCATTATTGTAATTAGTACATAAACGTACGTGGTAATCTCTAAACCAAACTCAAGGTTTTGATACCATCCACTTGGCCCACTGGGCGCGAGTTGAAGAAATGGTCGGTTTTGTCTACTCTGCACCTCACCAATCTTCTTGTAAGTGCAAAGATCTGAACTATATTTTCAGCGAACATTTAAATAATAACCAGAACTCACACTATTATCCCTCCTCATAGTGTTCACCTGTATTAATTTGTAATAGGCCTACAGATCGTTCCCCTTGGATACAGACAAGGATATCAGCTCTACCTGAACTATGGGCCCCACATCCTGAAACGGGCCAGAATCTTTGGCGGGACCCACTACCTACCATGACTAAGGTTAAGGGCAGCGTGATGATCTGCAGGATTTATGATAAAATAAGTCAGTTTAAATGATGATACAAAAGTAATATTTGAATTAAATTTGCTAAAAAAACTATATGCATTTACAAAATTATATACATTTACTTATACATTTGCAAAACTATATACATTTACTTACACTATTGTAAAAAAAAATCTCAAATATATTTATAGCTTTTGTCGACACAAATTTTCCAACAACTTTAGTAAAATCAACTTGCTTAGCTAAATAATTTTTGATGCACAACATTGCTAGATGATTGAGTCGCTCTTGACCAGTTGTACTTATTTCTAATGTTTTCGATCAATTTGCCAGTCTGCTGAACGATCTTTAGTCTGAAAATAGTAACTGGTACTGTACGAAATAGTTTAATGGCGAGGCAGATTTTGGCAAATATAAATAGCATATTTTTTGTCTCAAATTACGTTCAGAAGTCTAATAGGGCTTCCTTCAGTGCTGAAAACTGTCTTTTGTATAACTTTAGGTGAAGGATTTTGTGAAGTAATTCTTATGACAGATCTTTCTCATATATATCTACAAGTTTTGCTAATTTGCGGTTGACTATTGTTTGGGTTCTGAAAGTTCAAAATGGGTAGGAATAATTCACTTATGGTACATACTGCTTCAAATATTGTCTTTAAATCATTGAAAATAAAAGCCAACACCAGTAAAACTACGGAAATTCTAAAATCTTGTTCAGGTTATTTAGAAGTTTTTCTGTTTGAGGGGGGGG